>PVMI01065845.1:0-43885 GCA_008528875.1 Aulacorthum solani | reverse complement strand
CGCCATAGAACAGGCGACACCCACTTCACCCTGACAGCCCACTTCCGCGCCTGAAATAGAGGCGTTCATTTTGTACAGCACGCCGATGGCGCCAGAGGCGAGGAAATAGCGCAGGAAAATGTCGGGTGTCACCGGCTCAATGAAGTGATCGTAGTAAGCCAGCACCGCAGGCACGATACCGCAGGCACCGTTAGTGGGCGCGGTCACCACGCGGCCTCCCGCGGCGTTTTCTTCGTTAACGGCCAGCGCATACATATTGATCCAGTCGATTACAATCATCGGATCGCTGGAGTGCTTGTCAGAGGAGGTCAGCAGACGACGCAGGGAGGCGGCGCGACGGGGCACGCGCAGTGGCCCTGGCAACACGCCTTCGGTATTCAGACCGCGGTCGATACAGGCCTGCATCGTCTGCCAGATGTTAGTGAAATAGGCATGGATCTCATCGCGGCTGTGCAGCGCCAGCTCATTTTTCATCACCAGACCTGAGAGTGACAGGCCGGTTTCACGACAGTGAGCCAGCAGATCTTTGGCGGAGTGGAACGGCCAGGGCACAGAGACTTCATCCAGTGCCGACTGTCCGAAATGCTCTTCATCAACAATGAAACCGCCGCCAACGGAGTAATAGGTTTTTGACAGAATCAGCAGTTCGCCCGCAAACGCGAGCAGGCGCAGGCCATTTTCATGCAGCGAGAGGTTCTCACTGCGAAATACCATGCCGCCTTCGCGCGGGAAATCCACTTCGTGTGCGCCTTTCGCCAGCAGCAGTCGCTCACGCTGCTCAACATCTTTAATAAAGGCGGGGATCGCATCGATATCCACCGTATCCGGCGATTCACCCGCCAGACCCATAATAATGGCGATATCAGTGTGATGGCCTTTGCCGGTCAGAGAGAGAGAACCGTAAACATCCACGGCGATCCGGGTGACCTCCTGCAGCTTTTCCTGTTCGCACAGCAAATCCACAAACTGTTTACCTGCTTTCATCGGGCCGACAGTATGCGAACTTGAGGGGCCGATGCCCACTTTGAACATGTCAAAAACACTAATCACAGGTGACACTCCTCACAATTATTCTCAGTCTGCCGGGGCAGTTTATGGCGCCCATAGTAATGGTCATGCACCAGGAAAGAGCAGCTTTTCGCATGAAATAAACTTATCAAAACTCATAGAAAAAATTATAGTGCAGCGCGCCAGTAACCTGACGGGCCGGAGAGAGAAAAACGAGAAAGGTTTCAGAATGCGATCTGAGCACTCAGTGATCGGATAATACCCGCGGTCATGCCCCACACCAGATAATCCTGATAGCGCGACAGCCAGACCGGGTGGCGAACGCCAGCCCGATGCACCTCCAGCGCGCTGTAGCGGCTGAGCTGCAAAGCCTCGGCCAGCGGCATCTCAAAGGCGCTGCTCACCTCATCCGGATTAATCGTTAACCGCAGATCGGCCGGAATGATCCCCAGTACCGGCGTCACCTGAAAGCCGGTGCTGCTGGTCACGGCGGGCAGTGCGCCTAATACCTCGACCTGATGCGGCTCAATGCCAACCTCTTCCTGTGCTTCACGCAGTGCTGTGGCGATGAGCGATGCGTCAGTGTCATCCTGCATCCCGCCGGGAAAAGCGACCTGTCCGGCATGTTTGCGCAGGGCGTGTGAGCGCTGCGTCAGCAACAGACCGGGTTCAGGGCGTGCCACAATCGGCACCAGCACCGCCGCATGGCGCCCGGATAGCAATTGTGTGCTGCGGGCTGGCTGCTGCAACAGAAAACGGCTGCGAAAATCATCAAGCGTCAGGGCCAACTGAACCTCCGGTTTGTTCCAGTGCCGGTAAGATCCGGCTGACTTTGTCGAGTGTTTCCTGATACTCCGCTTCGGGATCGCTGTCTGCAACAAGCCCGCCGCCCGCCGCACAGTAGAGCTGCTGACCTTCAGCGATCAGCGTGCGAATGGTGATGCTGGTATCCATCCGGCCACACAGGCTGAGATAACCGATGCTGCCGCACCAGGCATTGCGCCGCTGCGGCTCCAGTTCATCGATAATCTCCATCGCCCGAATCTTGGGCGCACCGGTAATCGAGCCGCCCGGAAAACAGGCGCGCAGCAGATCGGTGGCCTGCAGGGTATCAGGCAGCTGCGCCCGCACCGTGCTCACCAGGTGGTGTACGGCGGGGAAGGGTTCAACCACAAACAGTTCAGGCACCGTGACCGAACCGGGTAGCGCCACGCGGCCAATATCGTTGCGCAGCAAATCGACAATCATCAGGTTTTCGGCCCGATCTTTTTCCGCATGGCGCAGCGACTCAGCCTGTTGCGCATCAGCAATCGGATCGTCACAGCGTGGCCGGGTACCTTTGATCGGTCGGGTTTCGATCTGTTTATTATTCAGTGACAGAAAGCGCTCCGGCGACAGGCTCAGGATTGCGCTCTCCGGCAGACGCAGAAAAGCGCTGAACGGCGCGCGGTTAGCCGCATTGAGTATACTGAACGCCTGCCACTCATCACCCTGGTAACCGGCCTGAAAGCGCTGCGCCAGATTAACCTGATAACAGTCACCCGCCTGAATATAGGCCTGAACCGCCGCAAAACGCGCAGCGTAATCTGCATAGCTCAGGTTGGAGCGCCAGCGGCTGGTCAGTGAAAAGGGCACGGCCTCGCGCGCCGGCCATTGCGCCAGCCAGGCGGCGCGTTCTTCCGCGTTCTTTAACGCCACCAGCGTCAGGGTTTGCTGCTGATGATCGGCAATCAATGCCCAGTCATAGATACCCACCGCCATGTCAGGCGTGGTGAGATCGGCTGCGGCCTGCTGAGGCAGGGACTCAAACCGGCGGCCCAGATCATAACCAAACAGGCCCAGCGCACCGCCCTGAAACGGCAGGGCATCGCTGGCAGCCGGCGTCACGCCCAGCGCATCACACTGCTGCTGCACCAGCAGCAGGGGATCGGCGGTTGATTCGGTCGTGCCGGTCGGGTCGCTGAGCGTAGTCATCGCACCGCGGGTCACCAGGGTGGCGCGGGGATCGGCGGTCAGAATATCAAAGCGGTTGTCACTGTGGTTCGCCTGCGCGGAGGAGAGCAGCATCGCCCAGGGCAGATGGGCAATCGGGGCAAAACGCTGAGTCAGCGCATCCGGGGTATAATCAAGACTGAGGGTTTCAACAATCATCGGGCAGAGAAATCAGAGAGCAAAGAGGCGGTCAGACTGCCATATTTTTTCCTGACTGGCACCTGTTAGTTCCGCGTGGGATACTGTCTGCCCCAACGCAGGAGTGAAACATGTTTATAGGAATACCGGCTCTCTCTCATGAGCAGCAGCAGCAGGCCGTCGAACGTATTCAGGAATTGATGGCGGGAGGTTTGTCGAGCGGTGAAGCGATCACCCAGGTGGCGCAGGAGATCCGACAAAATTTCAAGGGCGAACGGATTCGGGCGCTATTCGAAGACGAAGATGAAGAAAACGAAGAGGAATAACGCCCGGCGTTTTAACGTGCAGCGATAATTTTAATTTCGATTTTGTACTTCGGATTCAACAGCCCGGCCTGTACCGTGCAGCGCACCGGCGCATTACCTGGAGAGACCCATGCGTCCCATGCGCGGTTCATCGCAGGGAAATCGGCCTTATCCACCAGAAACAGCGTCGCATCAAGGATTTTGCTTTTATCGCTACCGAGCCGTGTCAGAATCGCATCAATCACTGCCAGCGCATTGGCTGTCTGCGCTTCTGCGTCGGCATCCAGATTCTCAGGCACACTGGTGTAATAGATCGTGTCGTTGTGGATCACGGCTTCGGACATACGGTGTTCCGGGTCAATGCGGGTAATACTCATCGGTTTCTCCCTGGTTAATTGCGCATTAGCCTGGCACACTCCCGACATCGCTGTCACCCCTTACGCTTTACAGGCAGCGCTCAACAATCGCCTGTCTGTCCGCCATCACCTGAGGCGCCATCCGGAAAGTCGTGAAATATTTCACCTCAGCCCCTTTTCGGCGGGGCGACACATCCGCAAAAATCGAATCTTCCCAGGTAAAAACGCTGATCTCGCTGCCGTTGGGCTGGGTGTGGGTGGTGTTATCTCTGGCAATGACGCTGGTGGTGGACCAGCCGCGATAAATACAGTCGCTGAGCTGAGGGACGGTGCGGGTGCTTTGACTCTGAAAAACAGGCTGCTGCAGACGAGCCTGATCAGGCGTGGGTGCCTGGCAGCCGCAGAGCAGCAGCACGCCAGCCAGAGAGCCGATGCGGAAACAGTTCATACATTCCTCCGCCTGAGTCAGGCAGTCGGGTTAAGGCCATCTGTTTTACACCGCCTGAACGGCAATGTTAAACCAGTCTCAGCACGTCAGCCTACGGGTGCCACATCCCAACGGTAAGCTGATTTAATCATTATAATCCGCGCGTTTGTTTACTCGCTGCGTTCCTCTGCATTTGCTAACTGCATCACACTGTCTGCATCATGATCATGAGCCGCGGACGTTGTCACTGTTGCAGCCCTGCTGCACTAAAGCAGCATAAAGCGTCGAAAGACGCGGGAGAAGTGAGGGCACGCGCGGCATAAAAATGTTATAAAACAGCAGATAAATCGCGCTACGGATGAGGATTCAGGCATGGCGAATACGCAGTATCTTTTTTGGGTGATGGTCGGCGCACTGACGCTGCTGTTTATTGTGGTTTCGGCGTTTGTTGGATTGTCCCGTGGCAGTAAGCAGGGCTTTATTACCTTCGCTATTCTGTTCATCGTTATGCTGGCGGGCGCGTTGTACGTCCGCTTATAAGCAGGTCGCAAGAGCAGCGTCGCCAATAATCGTGATATCAGGTCACCAGCCAGAAACAGATAAACGCCCTGTACCAGAATAAGCCGTATCTGGCTGAGCGGCCTGCTTTATTTGCCGCTTTTTATCGGCCAGTGTTGAATCAACCCTGCTATTGCTGCTCAAAAAACTCACCATGCAAGGGTAGCGCTTACTGCGAAAATCCACCGTGATATTGATGGTGAGATCCTGCGGCGTCCCATCTGAACGTCGTCTGCGTTATGTTCTTCTCTGGATTACCCGCTAATGGCTCGATATGTCTCCCCGCCAGCACGCCCATCTGTCCAGGCGGCGCATATCTGATAAAAAGTATTCGTCCAGCAGGCATAAATAACGTTATTTTTGCTAGCCGCTGGCCTCTGAAGTGAAAATGTAATAAGCGACATCAGCGGGTGCGATTCCTTCAACACGTTTTTGTGCAATACCCTGTTTTACAGATTCTGGAAAACGCAGGTAAATACGGTTGTCTTCACTGAATAAGGCTTTATCTATCTCTATCCCGTCATCTTTGAAACAGGATGCGTAGGTGTCCCTGAATAGTTTACTGACATTATCGATATCTCTGCTGAGTAAAATGACTTCATTTTTTTTCAGATAGTTGCTCTGAATGTTTTGACTCGCTGCAGGATGGATTAAAAATGTTGCGCTGGGTAATGTTTCCCTTTGCGCCCCTGAGCAATAAATCAGGGTAGCCGCCGAACCCGTCATTGCGGCATTGATGGTTTTTATCGGAATCCTTGACCCCCTGACGGCCTGACCGCCCATATAGCCGGCTTCCATGTCGCCGCCAAAGCTGTTTATATAAAGCGATATTTCTTTTACAGCAGGGTAACTTGCATTAATATCATCGATGCCTGCCATCAATTCTGCCACTTTAGTGCCATTAACCTCGCCAATGTAAACAATTTTTGCCGATTTTATCTCTTGCGCTTTCAGGGTGTTATTTATCACCACTGACGTTTTTGCTATGCAGCAAGCGGAAGTGACGCCCAATAATAGAAAAGTGAAATAACGCACCATAAAAACTCCATTTAAGGGTGTGACGCTGTCAGTTTAAGGATCAGTAATGTTTAAAAAGAAAATAGCCCGTTGTAACTTCCAGGGTGATGATATAGAAGATAAGTACGATGAATATCAATAATAAACTCGCCCTAGCGTAGTTTTTCTTTGAACGTTTAGTCCTTCGGTTTAAGGACCAGTAAAGCAGCATGAAAAGATTTAATACGGGTATGCCGGTTAAAATTAATGTGACAATCCAATCCCATAGGGAGACATCATCGATGATTTGATTACTCTTTTCCAAAATATTTTCACGTTATGTTGTGTGGTGGAGTAACGACGTTAGCCGTTACGACGTGCAGATCATTTCCTGACTGCTGACGAGTTTTTATAGATTCGCTGAGGATAAACGTCAGACCAGTCTGGTTGTTCGCCGGACATTATCGCGCGCCGCTGTGCAGGGCTGATCCCCTGGTTTATATGCGGCATGACAGGTTCACTATGTTGACCAACTGGGTTAAGTTTCACCTCATCGTTGGTAACACAACCGCTCAGCGTCAGAATCACTAAGCTATACCGGGGTAATTTAGGGAACAATGATATTTCTCCTTGTTGAGGTAATGGTGTCCATTTTGACGGATAGATGCAACAGGGTAGCAACAGCCAGATTACATCCCACTTAACTTATAATATAAAACCCCACTTTATTTACATTAACGGATATCTTTAGCGAGATAGTCTTAAACGGCCTTTTAAAGAGGACGGATGCCGTGGGGCATGGTTTCTATTGTGATGTGACTCATCCAGCGACAATTTTTTATTGCCTGTGAGAGATAACATAATTTCTGAATTTTTAATTCCCTCTCTACCATCTGTTAAGTCAGCCTGGCTGCATCGGGGGAAATATTCAATCCGCTAATGCTCAAAGGTTACGTTTAAATTCTGTCTCTTTTATATCAGGGATTTTTTCTTATAACAACAGAACGATGTTTAATGCTAATCCTGTTGAGTTTTTATTTAATGTTACCTCTCTTTTTGCATAATTGTGCTTTGAATCGCATCATTAACTTTTCGTGTCCCTATATTATAGGCAGTTAAGTTCCGGCCTTTTATTCATTAAACGAGTAAGAGGTTTTTTTGAAAACAAAGGTTTTTAAACGGCGAATTATTAAACCCGCTATCAGACTGACGTCAATGATAACGCGGCTGGGGGAGGCGAATGGGCATCCAATTAACCGGTACGCTATCAGCACCGGCTGTGACGCAAGGCTGTTTCACGCAGTGGCGAGGCAGAGTCTGCGGCAGCGCCCGCATTTCTGATATCTTTTGCGAGCCTTGCAAAACAGATGGCAGGAGTAAGCTACACTCAAAGGGCATAGCAAAATTGCTATCTGACACCGGAGGAAGTTATGTCTGAACGCCCTGATTACGATGAGCCGCTGCCCGATGACGCTGAGATTTATCCTGAAGATGAGGAAGAAGATGAAGAAGAGGAACCATTAGAAAAGGATGTCTAGCGTCACCTGCATAATCTTTTATGACGCGTTATCGCGTTGCACCGCAAAACCGCCTGCGTGCAGTTTTGCGGTTTCTTACGTCGCCTGAATTTAGTGCAAAATTTCCCTCCCGGCTCGTTTCGACGATCAAAATGATAAATACAGAAAAATGAAACTCTTTTATTCAGAGAGATTGATATCAACCCTTTCCTGAAGTGCTTAAAAACGTAACATCGTGATGTTTGTTAATTAAATTAACACTGATTGTAATTATAAACTCTTTATTCGTTCTGATTTTGATTTAACGCATTTTGTCACCTTGCTGACTCAGTAGTCAGCGGAATAGTATCCCTGCCGCAAATAAGCTTATAAAGCAGGGATAAAAATGAAATTACCAAAAATGTTAAGTCTGGTTGTGGCGCTTTCTACCCTCAACGTAGCCGGTGCGGCGGAACCGCACTGGACGTACGAAGGCAAAGCTGGCCCGGAACACTGGAGCGAACTGACCAGCGACTTCCACATCTGTCACGAAGGTAAGTCCCAGTCGCCAATCAATATTAAAGATCCGATTGAGGGGCATTTACAGGCACTCGATCTGGCCTACCATACGTCGGCTGAGAAGGTGATCAACAATGGCCACACGATTCAGGTGACCGTTGATGAAGAAGATGATTTTGTACTGGATCGGGAAAAGTTCACGCTGCGTCAGTATCACTTCCATACGCCGAGTGAGAACCAGATCAATGGGCACACCTTTCCCCTGGAAGCCCACTTTGTACACAGCAAAGAGGATGGCGATCTGGCCGTGGTCGCGGTGATGTTTAAGGTCGGTGAAGAGAATCCGGCGCTGGCACCGTTGATCGACGCTATGCCGAAACAGGAAAACCAGCAGGTAACCATTAATCGCCAGGTAAACTTACGCGATCTCTTCCCGGAAGATCTGCACTATTATCGTTTCAGCGGCTCCCTGACGACGCCGCCCTGCAGCGAAGGGATTCGCTGGCTGGTGCTGAAACAGCCGGTTTCGCTCTCTCAGGCGCAGCTCGACGCCTTTAAACAGGCGCTGAAAACCACCAATAATCGTCCGTTGCAGCATCTCAATGGGCGCATGATTGTAGAGTAGTCACAGCGATTTCTACTGCCTTTCGCGGTGCAACTTCTCATCAGGTATCCCGGTGCTGCGAGCGCTTCTCTTCAGGCGGCCACGTGCCGCCTTTTTCCCCATCTTTCAGACGCGATCCAGAGTCTTTACCTGCCACGCCCCCTAACGGCTGGAAATAGATAAGTTATTGATAATTATCAATTTTGCTTTGTTGATCCAATACTGACATAATTACAGTGTTTTTGCCGTTCTTAGTGAGGGTATGTGGCAGACGATTTTGCAGTGGATGGCGCGCTGGCGCTGGCGATCGCAGGCTTTAAGCCGCGTGAAGCACAGCGTGAGATGGCGCAGGCGGTATCTGAAGCCGTAAAACAGCAGGGTGAACTGGTGGTCGAGGCCGGTACCGGCACCGGAAAAACTTATGCCTACCTGGCTCCCGCTCTGCGGGCCGGTAAAAAAGTGATTGTCTCCACCGGATCCAAGGCGCTGCAGGATCAGCTCTATGGCCGCGATCTGCCTACGATGATCAAGGCGCTGGATTTCAAAGGTAAAACGGCCTTGCTGAAAGGACGCTCCAACTACCTTTGCCTGGAACGCATGGAACAGCAATCGATGGCGGGCGGCGATCTCACCGCGCAGGGGCTGACCGATCTGGTGACGCTGCGCAGCTGGTCATCGCAGACGGAAGATGGCGACATCAGCAGCTGTGCGGGCGTGACCGAAGACAGCCCGGTCTGGCCGCTGGTCACCAGCACCAACGATAACTGCCTCGGCACTGACTGCCCTCGCTATAAAGAGTGCTTTGTGGTCAAAGCGCGTAAGCGCGCGATGGACGCCGATGTGGTGGTCGTGAACCACCACTTGTTTCTTGCTGACCTGGTGGTGAAAGAGGGCGGCTTTGGCGAACTCATTCCCGAAGCTGATGTGATGATCTTCGACGAAGCCCATCAGCTGCCCGATATCGCCAGTCAGTATTTTGGTCAGCAGCTCTCCAGCCGCCAGTTACTCGATCTCGCCAAAGATATTATTACCGCCTACCGCACCGAGGTGCGTGATGCTCAGCAGCTGCAGAAATCCGCTGACCGCCTGGCGCAGTGCGCGCAGGATTTTCGCCTGTCATTAGGCGATCCCGGCTATCGCGGTAACCTGCGTGAACTGCTGAGCGATAACAACATCCTGCGAATGTTTACGCTGCTGGATGATGCGCTTGAGCTCTGTTACGACGTTATCAAACTCTCACTGGGCCGTTCAGCCCTGCTGGATGCCGCCTTCGAGCGGGCCGCGCTCTACCGTGGCCGGTTAAAACGGCTGCGGGCGATTAACGAGCCGGGCTACAGCTACTGGTATGAATGTACCTCACGTCACTTTATCCTGGCGCTGACGCCGCTCTCGGTGGCAGAACGCTTCCGTGAAGTAATGGATAATCGTAAGGCTGCCTGGATCTTCACCTCAGCCACCCTGGCGGTGGATGAGAAAATGGCACACTTCGCCGAACGGCTGGGTGTGAATGCAGCAAAAAGCCTGATTCTGAACAGCCCGTTCGATTTTGCGAAGCAGGCGCTGCTCTGCGTTCCGCGCAATCTGCCTGAGCCTAACCGTCCGGGTGGTGCACGCCAGCTGGCCGCAATGATGAAGCCGCTGATTGATGCCAATAAAGGCCGCTGTTTCTTTCTCTGCACGTCGCACCTGATGATGCGTGAGCTGGCCGCAGAATTTCGCGCCTCAATGACGCTGCCCGTGCTGGTGCAGGGTGAAACCAGCAAGGGTCAGTTGCTGAAACAGTTCATCGATAAGGGCAATGCCCTGCTGGTGGCGACCAGCAGCTTCTGGGAAGGCGTGGATGTGCGGGGTGATGCGCTGTCGCTGGTGATCATCGATAAACTGCCGTTCACCTCACCGGAAGATCCGCTGTTGAAAGCCAGAATGGAAGATTGCCGGATTCGTGGCGGCGATCCCTTTACGGATGTGCAGCTGCCGGATGCGGTGATCACCCTGAAGCAGGGCGTGGGACGTTTAATCCGCGATACCGACGATCGTGGCGTACTGGTGATTTGCGATCAGCGTCTGGTTTCTCGTCCTTATGGCGCGCTGTTTCTCAATAGCCTGCCACCGACGCCGCGCACCCGGGACATTGCCCGCGCCATCGCCTTTATCCGCCAGCAACCCGAACCAGACGCGTAATTTTATGCTAAGATGCGCGCCGTTTTCTTTCTTCTGAGGTAGTCATGTCAGCCCGAATTTTAGCGCTGGATACGGCGACAGAAGCCTGTTCAGCCGCCTTGCTGAATCAGCAACAGATTGATGCCCGATTCGAAATTGCCCCGCGCGATCACACCCAGCGTATTTTACCGCTGATCGAAGAGCTACTGCTGGCACAGCAGCTGGAACTGACCGACCTGGACGCGCTCGCCTTTGGTCGCGGCCCTGGCAGTTTTACCGGCGTGCGGATTGGCATTGGTATTGCGCAGGGACTGGCACTGGGCGCTTCACTGCCGATGATCGCGGTCTCCACGCTGGCCACGCTGGCGGAAGGCGCATGGCGTCTGCACGGTGCTACCCGGGTATTAACCGCTATTGATGCGCGGATGGGCGAGGTCTACTGGGCCGAATATCAGCGTGATGAACAGGGTGCCTGGCAGGGTGAGGCCAGCGAAAGCGTGCTGTCGCCCGAAGCGGCACTGGCCCGGATGCAGGCGCTCTCTGGCGAATGGATGACCGCAGGCACCGGCTGGCAGGCTTATCCTGCCCTGCAGCAGGGACACGAACTTACCCTGAAAGCCAGTGACGTTACGCTGCCCGCTGCAGAAGATATGCTGCCGCTGGCGACCCTTGCGCTGGCGCAGGGGAAGACGCTGCTGCCGGAAACAGCGGAGCCCACTTATCTGCGTAATGAAGTCGCCTGGAAAAAATTACCTGGCCGGTAAAATGCACGCAACTTATTGTTATGCGTCCAGTCTAACTCTTTACCTAACGGGAGAACGTCTATGTCGTCAATGTGTGGTAAAGGGCTTTCAGGTCTGCTGCTGACCTGTGTGCTGGCGTTAACCGGTTGTGTCTCAATTCCTGACACGCTGCAGGGCAGCTCACCTCAGCCGCAGCAGGATCTGTTGCGGGTCATGAGCAATCCTTCGCTCTTTGTCGGGCAGGAATCTCGCTTTGGCGGCAAGGTAGTGAATGTCACTAACCTGAACGGCAAAACCCGGCTTGAGATTGCTGCGCAGCCGCTGGATGATAGCGCCAGACCGCGTCTGGGTGCGGCCTCGGTCGGTCGGATTTATGCCGATATTCGCGGTTTTGTTGATCCGGTGGATGTCAGAAATCAGTATGTGACGGTGCTGGGTACCCTGAAGGGGACGGAGCAGGGCAAAATTGGCGAAGCAGATTACAAATTTGCGGTCATCGATGTGCGCGGTTATCAGCGCTGGCGACTTACCCAGCAGGTGACAGCACCACCCCAGCCGATGGATCCCTGGATCTGGTATGGTCCGACCCGCCATCGCGGTGGATACTGGGGTCCGAATCCCTACTGGGGAATGATGAACAGTGGGCCGGCAGAGGTGCAGACCATTCTGACCGAGTAAGTGCAAAAAACATTTAAGTATCAGCCCGGTCGCGGTGCTCGCTGCCGGGCTTTTTATTTGCCTGTTTTATCAGCACGAAATTTAGTGATGCACTTCGCAACCTCAACATGCCAAAACAGGCAAACTGGTACAATCAGTTAAAATATTGTTAACAAACCAGATTGGCTGAGGCAGCGATGGAAATACAACATAATTATCGGGGTGGATCCTTGAATAAGGTTTGGCTGAAACGCTACCCGGCAGATGTGCCTGCCGAAATAAGTGCAGATCGTTACACCTCGCTGGTGGATCTGTTTGAGCAGGCCGCAAAACGCTACGCCGATCAACCCGCGTTCCTGAACATGGGTCAGAAGATGAGTTATCGTCAGCTGGAAGAGAAGAGCCGCGCTTTTGCCGCCTATCTTCAGCAACAGCTGGGCCTGAAAGCGGGGGACCGGGTGGCACTGATGATGCCGAATTTACTGCAGTATCCGGTGGCCCTGTTTGGTGTGCTGCGTGCAGGTATGGTCGTGGTCAATGTGAATCCGCTCTATACGCCGCGCGAACTGCAGCATCAGCTCAATGACAGTGGGGCCAGTGCGATTGTTATTGTCTCGAATTTTGCGCACACGCTGGAAAAAGTGGTGGCGAAAACCGCTGTGCGGCACGTCATCCTGACCCGGATGGGCGATCAGCTGGCGCCGATAAAAGCGACACTGGTTAACTTTGTCGTTAAGTATGTGAAGAAGCTGGTGCCCAAATACCATCTGCCGGGGGCAATCTCATTTCGCCACGTACTGGAGGTCGGCGAAACGCTCAATTATCAACGCCCGACGGTCTCCAATGACGATCTCGCCTTCCTGCAATATACCGGTGGCACCACTGGCGTGGCCAAAGGGGCGATGCTGACCCATCGCAACATGCAGGCGAATCTTGAGCAGACCCGCGCGACCTACGGCAAGGTGCTGCGTGACGGTAAAGAGTGTGTCGTCACCGCGCTGCCGCTTTATCACATCTTCGCCTTAACGGTGAATGGCCTGCTGTTCCTGGAGCTGGGCGGTCAGAATCTGTTGATCACCAATCCGCGCGATATTCCCGGCTTTGTTAAAGAGCTGGGGAAATTTCCGTTTACCGCCATTACCGGCGTGAACACGCTGTTTAACGCGCTACTCAACGATGAGCAGTTTAATAAACTCGATTTTTCAACGCTGCGTCTTTCCGCCGGTGGCGGAATGGCGGTGCAGAAAGTGGTGGCCGAGCGCTGGGAAAAACTGACCGGACACTATCTGCTGGAAGGCTATGGCCTGACAGAGTGTTCTCCGCTGGTGTCGGTCAATCCCTATGACATCAGCTGCCATACCGGCAGTATCGGTCTGCCGGTGCCCTCGACCGATGTGCTGATTCTGGATGACGACGGCAATGAAGTTGCTCCGGGTGAACCGGGCGAACTTTGCATCAGCGGCCCGCAGGTGATGCTGGGCTACTGGCAGCATCCGGAAGCGACAGCGGAAGTGCTGAAAAATGGCTGGCTCCACAGCGGTGATATTGTTACCGTTGACCAGGAAGGCTTTATTCGCATCGTTGACCGCAAAAAAGATATGATTCTGGTATCAGGTTTTAATGTCTATCCGAATGAAATCGAAGACGTGCTGATGCAGCATCCTAAAGTGCGTGAAGCCGCGGCTATCGGTGTGCCCAGCGATCTTTCTGGCGAAGCGGTAAAAGTCTGCATCGTGAAAAAAGATGCATCGCTCACCAAAGAAGAGGTGCTCGATCACTGTCGCCGTCAGCTGACCGGTTACAAGGTGCCGAAAATCATTGAGTTTCGTGATGAGTTGCCTAAAACCAACGTCGGCAAGATCCTGCGGCGTGAGCTGCGCGACGAGGCGAAACCCGGCGCGAGCTGAATCCGGGCAGAAATTGAGGTTGAACGCCGGCATGTCCGGCGTTTTTATTGTTTTTAACATGGAGCGCCGCGCGTTGTTGGCTGCGGTGGAAATCAGACGTGAACTATTCCCTTATCGACCAGGATGATCAACTGGCAGACGTGTGTCAGAAAGCGCGCCAGCACGCGGCGGTGGCCCTGGATACCGAATTTGTCCGCACCCGCACTTACTACCCTCAGCTTGGCCTGATCCAGCTGTTCGACGATCAGCAACTGGTGCTGATTGACCCGCTTAATATCCGTGACTGGTCACCCTTTATTGCCTTGCTGACCGACACCAGCGTCACCAAATTCCTGCATGCCGGGGGTGAAGATCTGGAAGTCTTCCTGCACCGTTTCGGCGTGCTGCCGACGCCCATGATCGATACCCAGATTCTGGCTGCCTTTTCTGGCCAGCCGCTCTCCTGGGGTTTTGCCTCAATGGTGGCACATTTCACTCAGGTCGAACTCGATAAAAGTGAATCACGCACGGACTGGCTGGCGCGCCCTCTGACCCAGCGTCAGTGCGAGTATGCGGCGGCGGACGTTCACTTTCTGTTGCCAATTGCGCGTCAGCTGATGATCAATACGGAAGAGGCCGGCAATATGGCGGCGGCACTCAGTGAGTGCGATAACCTGTGTCAGCGTCGTCTGGATAGCCTGTCGCCGGATGAAGCCTGGCGGGATATTACCAATGCCTGGCAGTTGCGCCCGCGTCAGCTGGCGGCGTTACAGCGGCTGGCGGCCTGGCGTCTGAAGCTGGCGCGTGAAAAAGATATGGCCGTTAACTTTGTGGTGCGCGAAGAGCACCTGTGGAAAGTGGCGCGCTTTATGCCCGGCTCGCTGGGCGAGCTGGATCATCTGGGGCTGTCAGGCCACGAAATTCGTTTCCACGGCAAAGCGCTGGTGGCGCTGGTGGCAGAAGCTGAGGCGCTGGATGAGAGCGAACTGCCGGCTCCGCTGGGCAATCTGATTGACCATCCGCACTACAAGCCAGTGTTTAAAGCGATGAAAGCGCTGGTGCAGCAGGTGAGTGAGCAGAGTGGATTCAGTCAGGAGCTGCTGGCGTCACGACGTCAGATTAATCAGGTATTAAGTCAGCACTGGGGCCTGAAGCCACAGGGACGTCAGCCGGAGTTACTCACCGGATGGCGGGGCGAACTGCTGAAACCCGGCATTGAGGAAATTCTGGCGGGTTGTTAACCGGTTAAATTTCCCCTGCCAGAGCGCAGGGGAAATTCAGCAAACGGTCAGCGTCATTTAGTCACTTCATCCGTTTCCGGCAGCGTCACGTTCAGCTCCAGAATCGAGATATCATCACCTTTCTGGTCGAGCTGAACCGTTACCATTTCTGGATCGATCTTCACATATCTGCAAATCACTTCCAGAATGTCGCGCTTAAGTTGCGGAAGATAGTGGGGCTCACTGTCGCCCCTTCTCCGTTCTGCCACGATAATCTGCAGCCTTTCCTTGGCTATATTGGCAGTGTTCTTCTTCCGGGATAAAAAGAAATCAAGTAATGCCATGGTTTATCCCCCGAACAGGCGTTTCAGGAAACCCTTCTTCTCTTCTTCGATAAAGCGGAAGGGGCGTACTTCACCGAGCAACCGTTCAACGGTATCGGCATAGGCTTTGCCAGCATCAGATTCGCCGTCAAGAATCACCGGTTCGCCCTGGTTAGAGGCACGTAACACCGATTGATCTTCAGGGATCACGCCGACCAGAGGAATGCGCAGGATCTCCAGCACATCTTCCATGCTCAGCATATCGCCACGGTTCACCCGGCCAGGGTTATAGCGGGTCAGCAGCAGATGCTCCTTCACCGGGTCCTGACTGTTTTCAGCGCGACGGGATTTGGATGAGATGATACCGAGGATGCGGTCGGAGTCGCGGACAGAAGAGACTTCCGGGTTGGTGGTAATAATGGCTTCATCGGCAAAGTAGAGCGCCATCAGTGCGCCCGTTTCAATCCCTGCCGGTGAGTCACAGACGATGAAATCGAACTCCATCTTAGCCAAATCGTTCAAAACTTTTTCTACACCCTCACGGGTCAGCGCATCTTTATCACGGGTCTGCGACGCAGGCAGAATGTAGAGCTGCTCCGTGCGTTTGTCGCGAATCAGCGCCTGGTTCAGTGTGGCATCGCCCTGGATTACATTAACGAAGTCGTAGACCACACGGCGCTCACAGCCCATGATCAAATCCAGGTTACGCAGACCGATATCAAAATCGATCACAACTGTCTTTTTGCCTTTCTGCGCTAAACCGGTGGCGATGGCCGCGCTTGACGTGGTCTTACCAACGCCCCCTTTACCGGATGTAACTACAATAATGCGTGCCATAAATGTTGATTTCCTTAACAAAAGAAAAGGGGCCTAATTAAGTGTCTGGATAGTCAGCGCGCCATCCTGCAGGCACAGGCGCGCAGCTTTACCAAAAAATTCTTGCGGGATCTGATCCATGATCCAGTACTCTCCGGCAATCGAGACCAGCTCGGCAGCCAGGTTGGTACAGAAAATCTGGCAGTTGTGGTCACCGCTGGCACCCGCCAGGGCGCGACCGCGCATCATGCCGTAAATGTGAATATTGCCATCGGCGACCAGTTCGGCGCCGGCGCTGACGCTGCTGGTGATGATCAAATCGGCGTCACGCGCATAAATCTGCTGGCCCGAGCGCACCGGGGTGTTCACGATGCGGGTTTTCGTTGCTACCGTTTCGGTTACAGCCGGCAGTGGTTCTGGTATCGGCTGCGGCGCGGCGGCTTGCGGTCTGGCCTCTTTACCTTCTGCCAGCACGGGCAGGCCGGCACGGGCGATCATACGTTTCAGCGCTTCGTCTTTGCAGCCGCTTACGCCGACAATGCGTAAACCGGTGGCGAGAACCGCCTGTTGCAACAGTTTCCAGTTAACATCGGCACTTAATGTCGAGACGTTAAGTACCACCGGCGCGTTTTTCAGGAAATCTGGAGCCTGGTCAATCTTGTCCTGGAGTGCCTTGCGAATCACCGCAGGGTCATGGTGATGCAAATGGACGACAGACAGGGTGAAACTGCTACCTTTGAATTCGATTGGCGTTTGCGACATCTGTCCCGACTCAGTCCTGTTTTCACTACCGAAAGCCTGGCGATGATAAAATCATCGTGGAAGCGCTAACGGTGAATATTCGAAGTTCTGCAAGCATGTTATAGTTACAGCTATATTCAGACAAGCCTCAACGCCGGTTAATTCGAGTAAAAAATATGTTTTGTGTGATCTACAGAAGCCCGTTACGTGACCAGACTTATCTCTATGTTGAAAAAAAGGACGATTTCTCGCGCGTTCCGGAAGAATTGCTGAAAGGCTTTGGCAAGCCGCAGCTGGCGATGGTGCTTAAGCTGGCGGGGCGGGACAGGCTGGCTAATGCGGATATCAATAAAGTTAAGCAGGGATTGAGCGAGCAGGGCTATTATTTACAGCTCCCTCCGCCGATTGAAAGTCTCCTCAACATTCATTTACAGGCCGATAAAAAACTTTAACTCGGATTCTTCTGTAAATATAAATCCTGTCGGTGGGATCCTGGCAGGATAATATTGCCCTGAAGCTGCGCAAAATTAACGGTGCAGCTTATCTGTTTCACCCCTTTTTAAATTCCCTGCTCAATTTTTTCTCCCGATTTGTACGATTATTCAGCGCTTCAACCCCTGCATTTACGCTTTCTGACAAATTACGCACCCCGGACCGTTAAAAGGATCTTATTATCACGCTATGAGGTTGGCATTTCGATCAACGCATGAGCAAACATCAACCCGCCAGCAGCGCTGGCATCACACCTAACCTGAACAGGGGATGAGCATGTATCAGCATCGTAACTGGCAAGGCGCTCTGTTAGATTTTCCGGTCAGCAAAGTGGTTTGCGTCGGGAGTAATTATGCAAAGCACATTAAAGAGATGGGCAGCGCAACCCCAACCGAACCGGTGATCTTTATCAAGCCGGAAACGGCGCTGTGTGATTTGCGTCAGCCGCTCTCTATTCCCGACGCGTTCGGCGAGGTCCATCATGAAGTTGAACTGGCGGTGCTGATTGGCGCGACACTGAAGCAGGCGACCGATGCGCATGTGGCTAAGGCGATTGCAGGTTATGGCGTGGCGCTGGATCTGACACTGCGTGACCTGCAGGCCGGGCTGAAAAAAGCGGGCCAGCCGTGGGAAAAATCCAAAGGCTTTGATAACGCCTGTCCTGTCTCTGGTTTTATCCCGGTGACGGAATTCAGTGGCGATCCGCAGAACGTCGAGCTTAAATTGCTGGTGAACGGTGAGGTACGTCAGCAGGGCAACACCGCGGATATGATTCATAAAATCCTGCCGCTGATTGCCCACATGAGCCACTACTTTACGCTGCGTGCAGGCGATGTGATTCTGACCGGTACGCCAGAAGGGGTAGGCCCGATGCGCTCGGGTGATCAGCTTGAAGTTTCACTGGCGGGTCACGGCATCAGCACGCGCGTACTCTAAAAACTTGCATCACCGCCGCATAGGCTTTATAAGGTGCGGTTTAGGCACAATCCGGACAAATCATCATGACTGACACCCCTTTCTGGCAACAAAAACGCCTGGCACAAATGAGCGATGAGGAATGGGAATCCTTGTGTGATGGTTGTGGACAGTGTTGCCTGAACAAATTGCAGGACGCCGACACCGATGAGATCTACTTCACCAATGTCGCCTGTGATCAGCTCAATATTAAAACCTGCCAGTGCCGTAACTATGAGCGCCGCTTCGAGCTTGAAGAGGATTGCATCAAGTTAACGCGCGAAAATCTGACGACCTTCAACTGGCTGCCGCGCACCTGCGCCTACCGGCTGCTGGGTGAGGGCAAAGATTTACCCGTATGGCATCCGCTGCGGGCCGGTTCGAAAACAGCGATGCATGCGCAGCGTATTTCGGTGCGGTATATTGCGGTGCGTGAGAGTGAAGTGCGGGACTGGGAAGATCACATCATTGATCGCCCCGATCGCAACGGCTGAGTGCCGCGCTATCAATCGGAACAGAAAAAAGGCTGCCAGTGGCATAATGCTGGTCAGTTAAGCGACAGGTGATAACGCAGTCTGGTGCCGGGCAGCAGCAGAGGTGCGCTGGCCCGCACTGCGGCTCGCTCGCCCAAAAAAAAGCTGCCACGTTTGACCGTGACAGCCTTTACAAATCTAATCTTAGCTGCTCAGCATCAGAGCCGGAGCTCCGCTTTTTATCAGGCAGACTTAACGAGTCAGATCATCAAAGAATTTTTTCACGCCGTCGAAAAAGCTCTTGGAGCGTGGGCTATTATGCTCGCCGCTCGGGCCGCCAAAACTCTCTTCCAGTTCACGCAACAGCGCTTTCTGTTTCTCATTCAGGCTGACCGGTGTTTCCACCACGACACGACACAGCAGATCGCCGACCGCGCCGCCACGCACAGATTTCACGCCACGTCCGCGCATGCGGAAAAGCTTGCCGGTCTGAGTTTCTGACGGCACTTTCAGCTTCACGCGACCATCCAGGGTCGGTACTTCAATCTCACCGCCCAGCGCTGCCATCGCAAAGTTGATCGGCACTTCACAGTAAAGATTGTTCTCTTCACGCTCGAAGATCGGGTGTTTCTTCACCGAGACCTGAACGTAGAGATCGCCTGCTGGTGCGCCCTGCTCGCCCGCTTCGCCTTCGCCGCTCAGACGAATGCGATCGCCGGTGTCGACCCCTGCCGGGATTTTCACTGACAGCGTTTTCGACTTCTCAACGCGGCCATGACCATGACAGGCGTTGCACGGATCTTTAATCACCGAGCCGCGACCATGACAGGTCGGACAGGCCTGCTGAACGGTGAAGAAGCCCTGGCGCATCTGCACCTGGCCTGCACCGTGACAGGTTGAACAGGTTTGTGGCTGCGTTCCCGCTTTCGCGCCGCTGCCGTGGCAGACATCACACTCTTCCAGCGTTGGAATGCGGATCTCTTTGGTCACGCCGCGTACCGCTTCTTCCAGCGACAGCTCCATGTTGTAGCGTAAATCGGCGCCACGGGAGGCGCGCTGACGGCGTCCACCACCAAAGATGTCACCGAACACGTCGCCAAAGATATCGCTGAAGTCTGCGCCGCCACCACCAAAGCCGCCGCCGCCGTATCCACCGCCACCCATACCGCCCTGTTCAAAGGCTGCATGACCATATTGATCGTAGGCCGCACGCTTCTGCGCATCGGTCAGGATTTCGTACGCTTCCTTGACCTCTTTGAATTTGGCTTCGGCTTCTTTGTCACCGGGATTACGGTCCGGGTGAAATTTCATTGCCAGGCGTTTGTAAGCCTTTTTGATTTCACGCTCGTCCGCGGATTTGGCGACGCCTAAAATCTCGTAGTAATCACTCTTCGCCATGTTTATTTAGCCCTTAACATGATCGCACGGGCGTGGAGAGATCTCCTACGCCCGTGCTGGTTTCAACGGCTGTCAGGCCAACCGTCGCGCCCGGTCAGGGGCAATTATTTCTTGTTGTCTTTCACTTCTTCGAATTCAGCATCGACAACGTCGTCATCTTTCTTCGCTGACGCGTCACCGGCATCCGCTGCACCCGCCTGAGACTGCTGTGCCGCTTCCATCAGCTTGCCAGACACTTCCATCAGCGCCTGCATTTTGGCGTCGATTTCCGCTTTGTCTTCGCCTCTCAGCGCAGTTTCCAGCGCGGCCAGAGCGGCTTCGATTGGCGCTTTGTCATCAGCTGACAGTTTGTCGCCCGCTTCTTCCAGCTGCTTACGCGTGCTGTGGGCAATCTGATCGCCCTGGTTACGCGTCTGTACCAGCTCTTCGAACTTGCGGTCAGATTCAGCGTTCGCTTCCGCATCACGCACCATTTTCTGGATCTCTTCATCGCTCAGACCTGAAGAGGCTTTGATGGTGATTTTCTGCTCTTTACCGCTGTTCTTATCTTTCGCCGACACGTGCAGGATACCATCCGCATCGATGTCGAAGGTCACTTCGATCTGCGGCAGACCGCGTGGCGCGTTCTGAATACCGTCAAGGTTGAACTGGCCCAGTGACTTGTTGTCATTGGCGCGCTTACGCTCACCCTGCAGCACGTGAATGGTCACGGCTGACTGGTTATCTTCAGCAGTCGAGAAGACCTGGCTGTGCTTGGTTGGGATAGTGGTGTTCTTGCTGATCAGCGAAGTCATCACACCACCCATGGTTTCGATACCCAGTGACAGCGGGGTAACGTCCAGCAGCAGCACGTCTTTCACGTCGCCACCCAGTACACCACCCTGAACTGCAGCACCGACCGCGACCGCTTCATCCGGGTTCACGTCTTTACGTGGCTCTTTACCGAAGAACTCAGTCACTTTGGCCTGAACCAGTGGCATACGAGTCTGACCACCCACCAGGATAACGTCGTTGATGTCTGAAACAGACAGTCCGGCGTCCTGCAGCGCAACTTTCAGTGGCGCGATTGAGCGAGCAACCAGATCTTCAACCAGTGACTCCAGTTTAGAGCGGGTCACTTTGATGTTCAGGTGTTTAGGACCGGTCGCATCTGCCGTGATGTATGGCAGGTTAACGTCGGTCTGCTGTGCAGAAGAAAGTTCGATTTTCGCTTTCTCTGCCGCTTCTTTCAGACGCTGCATCGCCAGTGGATCGTTGTGCAGATCGATGCCCTGGTCTTTCTTGAATTCAGCAACCAGATAGTTAATCAGGCGGCTATCGAAGTCTTCACCACCCAGGTGGGTATCACCGTTGGTCGCCAGAACTTCAAAGGTTTTTTCGCCGTCAACTTCGTCGATCTCAATGATTGAGATATCGAAGGTACCGCCACCCAGGTCATAAACCGCGATGGTGCGGTTACCCTGGCCTTTATCCAGACCGTATGCCAGTGCAGCAGCAGTCGGTTCGTTAATGATACGTTTGACTTCCAGACCTGCGATACGGCCGGCGTCTTTGGTTGCCTGACGCTGCGCATCGTTGAAGTAAGCCGGTACGGTAATAACCGCTTCAGTCACTGGCTCACCGAGGTAATCTTCGGCGGTCTTTTTCATTTTCTTCAGCACTTCAGCAGAGATCTGCGGCGGTGCCATTCTCTGACCTTTCACTTCCAGCCATGCGTCGCCGTTGTCAGCGCCGGTAATTTTGTACGGCATGATTTTAATATCACGCTGTACTTCTTCGTCCTGGAAGCGACGACCGATCAGACGCTTAATTGCGAACAGGGTATTCTGCGGGTTGGTCACTGCCTGACGTTTAGCCGGTTGACCGACCAGAATTTCGCCATCCTGTGTATACGCAATAATTGAAGGCGTGGTGCGATCGCCCTCGGCATTTTCCAGCACGCGTGCTTTAGTGCCATCCATGATCGCAACACAAGAGTTGGTTGTACCCAGGTCAATACCAATAATCTTACCCATCTAAACATCTCCCACTTAAATTCGTTGCCAATTTGGGTTGTGAACCTTTTATGTGGGCGGGTTGTTTGCATTCAACTGCCAGCACATGCTTTTTTTCCAACGTTCACAACGCTCGATGACAAGTAAATGGGGCCGCTTCGATGCGCATCAAGGGCTAAACCAAAAAAAAATTTTTACCTTTGGCCCTGTCGGGATCAAAGAACGCTGCCACAACGCTGAATATGATGCGTCGCCTTGTTCCCCTCAGGGAGCAGGACGAAATCCGTTTATTACATCAACGATCATTTTACTGCCGAGGAACTATGGCAAATTCAACGCTGGCTAACCCTGCCCCGCTGGGATTAATGGGATTTGGCATGACGACCATTTTGCTGAACCTGCACAACACGGGCCTGTTTGCCATGGACGTGGCGATTTTAGCCATGGGCATTTTTTATGGCGGGATTGCACAGGTGCTGGCCGGTCTGCTGGAGTTTAAAAAGAACAACACTTTCGGGCTGACCGCCTTTACCTCTTACGGCATGTTCTGGTTAAGCTTTGTGGCGATTCTGCTGTTACCTGAAATGGGTCTGGCAAAAGTGCCAGACGAACGTTTCCTGGGGGCCTGGCTGGCACTGTGGGGCATTTTCACGCTGTTTATGTTCGTCGGTACGCTGAAAGGTGCGCGGATGCTGCAGTTTGTTTTCGGCTCGCTCACGCTGCTGTTTCTGCTGCTGGCCGTGGCTCATCTTATGCACCTGCCGGCGCTGGTGGTCTCCGCGGGCTGGGTCGGGATACTCTGTGGAGCCAGCGCCTGCTATCTGGCGATGGGTGAAGTGCTGAACGAAACCTTTGGCCGCACTATTCTGCCGATTGGCGCGAAATCGCTTTAAGCCTGCTTTTACACATAAAAAAGACGCGGAGCCAGGCTCCGCGTCCCTGTATCACAAAGAGTTAATCCCCTGCTGCAGGCCAGGCTCGTGGCTGACATCACGCCGCAGCCAGATCCCCGTCAGCAATCCCACCAGCGCCAGCGCCATCACATACCAGCACGGTGCCATCACTGAGACGTTCATCAGCAGCGACACAAAGATCGGTGTCAGCCCGCCGAAGATCGCATAGGAGAGGTTGTAGGAAAATGAGAGTCCGGTAAAACGCACTTCTGCCGGAAAGGCGCGCACCATCACAAAGGGCACGACACCGACGATACCGACGCTGAGACCCGCCACGCCATAAAGCAGGAAGAGCTGCTGTGGATAGAGGGCGGTCAGGTGATAAAACTGCCAGCTACAGATCGCCAGCAGCAGGCTGCCGACACACAGCGTACGACTGGCACCAAAGCGATCGGCCGCGAGTCCGGCAATAATGCAGCCAATGCAGAGCATTACGGTGGCGATGCTGTTGGCCTGCAGGGTCAGCGCGGGCGCGATGCCCTGCTGTTTTTGCAGCCAGACCGGCGACATCAGGATCACCACCACGATGCAGGCGGAGAGCAGCCAGGTCAGCAGCATAGAGATGACAATCGACTTTTTATGCTCTGCCAGCACGGTCTTCAGCGGCAGAGTTTCAGCCAGCGCTTTACGCTGCTGCATCTCAATAAACACCGGTGTCTCATGCAGCCAGCGACGCAGGTACATCGCGACCAGCCCGAACACGCCGCCGAGGAAGAACGGGATGCGCCAGCCGCCATCATGGATCGCCTGCTGCGACATTGAGGTATTGATCAGCGTGGCCACCAGCGAACCCAGTAAAATGCCGATAGTCAGCCCGGCCGTCAGCGTGCCGCAGGCGATGCCGATACGTTTATAGGGCACGTGTTCCGCGACAAACACCCAGGCGCCCGGCACTTCACCGCCAATCGCCGCGCCCTGTAACATCCGCATCAGCAGCATCAGCAGTGGCGCAGCAATGCCAATCGTCTGCCAGGTGGGTAAAGCGCCCATCATCAGGGTCGGCAGCGCCATCAGCAGAATGCTCAGGCTGAACATCTTTTTGCGCCCGAGCTTATCGCCAAAATGCGCCATCACGATGCCGCCCAGCGGACGAGCCAGATAGCCTGCGGCAAAAATGGCAAACGTCTGCAGCTGACGCAGCCATTCTGGGATATCCAAGGGGAAAAAGAGTTCGCCAATCACGGTGGCGAAGAAGACGAAGATAATGAAGTCGTAGAATTCCAGCGCGCCGCCCAGCGCGGCCAGCGCCAGGGTCTTGTAATCCTTACCGGTCAGACGCTGAGTGTGAGTCGGATTCATAATATTCCAGAGGCAAAAGAGATATAGTTGTAAAGATCTTATTACTATACCGTCAATCTTTTGCCACACCAGCAAGGCTATAGCTTATGCCTGAAATGGGGAATATTTAGTTATTTATCTCACGTATAGCGCTTTTAGGCCGAAATGCTGCTACTACGCTGGAATGCGTTTCGACGTAAGGCCCTTCCAGCAACTGTAAACAATAAGGTACAGATGCAAAGATGCCGTGAACTTTTACGTTGCCCTGCTCATCCTTCAGCCCTTCCAGCGTCTCTTTGATCGACTTCGGCTGACCAGGCAGATTGAGGATCAGCGACTGCTTGCGGATCACCCCGACCTGACGCGACAGAATCGCGGTCGGTACGAACTGCAGGCTGATCTGGCGCATCTGCTCACCAAAACCAGGCATTTCACGATCGGCAACGGCTAAGGTGGCATCGGGCGTGACATCGCGTCGGGCCGGACCGGTGCCGCCGGTGGTTAACACCAGATGGCAAAAACGTTCATCGACCAGTTCGCAAATCGCCTGCTCAATCATCGGCTGCTCGTCGGGCACCAGTCGGGACTCAATCTCAAACGGGCTGCTGATTGCGCTGCCGAGCCAGCTCTCCAGCGCGGGAATACCCTGATCCTGATAAATGCCGTTCGCGGCGCGATCGGAGACCGAGATCAGGCCAATGCGTAATGTATTCATGATTAGCTTCGCTGTGATTTACCGCGGTGCGGTTGGAGTAAAAGGGGAATAGCCGAGAGGATAATATAAAGTGAAAGGGTCGGAAAAGGGAAAACCGTGGCAGCCTGCGCCGCCACGGTCAACAGATTACAGCAGTTCTGCCAGCATCTTCTCAAGTTTGCCCTGATCAACGGCAAAATTGCGGATACCTTCTGCCAGCTTCGCAACCGCCATCGGATCCTGGTTGTGCTGCCACAGGAACTCAGACTCGGTCATGCGCGCCGGACGCGCTTTCACTTCGCCGCTGTAGCTCAGTTTACGCTCCAGGGTGCCTTCGCTCTCCGCCAGCTCTTTCAGCAGGGCAGGAGAAATGGTCAGACGGTCACAGCCAGCCAGCTCGATGATTTCGCCGACGTTACGGAAGCTGGCGCCCATCACCACGGTTTCATAGCCGTGCTGCTTGTAGTAGTTGTAGATTTCAGAAACTGAAACCACGCCTGGATCTTCGTGCGCGGCATACTCTTTCTTGTCAGTATTGGCTTTGTACCAGTCGAGGATACGGCCAACAAACGGAGAGATCAGGAACACGCCCGCTTCAGCACAGGCACGCGCCTGAGCAAAGGAGAACAGCAGCGTCAGGTTACAGTTGATACCCTCTTTTTCCAGCTGCTCTGCAGCACGGATGCCCTGCCAGGTAGAGGCCAGTTTGATCAGGATGCGGTCGTTGCTGATACCGGCATCATTGTAGAGTTTGATCAGGCTGCGGGCTTTGGCGATGCTGCCTTCAGTGTCGTAAGAGAGACGCGCATCCACTTCCGTCGAGATGCGGCCTGGGATCAGTTTGAGGATTTCCAGACCAATGTTCACGGCCAGCTTGTCAGAAACCAGCTGCAGCTGCTCTTCTTTGTTGCTGCTCTGATCACGCGCCCAGCCGATCGCTTCATCGATCAGTTTACGGTATTCAGGAATTTGCGCGGCGTTGAGAATCAGAGAAGGGTTAGTGGTGGCGTCTTGTGGCTGATACAGCTTCATGGCTGCAATATCACCGGTGTCGGCTACTACGGTGGTGAGCTGACGCAGGGAGGTAAGTTTGTCCGTCATGTTCTTTTCTCTTAGTTAACTGTCAGTGTGAAAAAAGGCTGTTGCGATAATATCACGCGGCAACGGTGGCGCAAGGTCAGGGAATGCCGTTTACGATAGCGCGAACAAATAGGTGTGATTCGTCATTCTTTGCGGCTTTTTTGATACACTGCGAAGCCTGATAAGCAGCCAATGCCCTGTTAAACCAGGCATTAACCGAGGAAGTAACTATGTTGATGGTGATCTCTCCCGCCAAGACGCTGGATTATGAAAGCCCGCTGGCGACAACGCGTTTCACCCAGCCTGCGCTGTTAGAAAAGTCACAACAGCTGATTGAAATTGCGCGCGAGCTGTCACCCGCCAGCATCGCCTCGTTAATGGGCATCAGCGATAAACTGGCGCACCTCAATGCCGAGCGCTTTAACAGCTGGCAGCCCGATTTTTCCCCTAAGAATGCCCGTCAGGCTATCCTGGCGTTCAAAGGTGATGTCTACACCGGTTTACAGGCAGAGACCTTCAGCGATCAGGATTTCGATTTTGCTCAGCAGCACCTGCGTATGTTATCAGGCCTGTATGGCGTACTGCGTCCACTCGATTTAATGCAGCCTTACCGTCTGGAGATGGGCATTCGCCTGGCGAATCCGGCGGGCAAAGATCTCTACACCTTCTGGGGCGATCTCATCACTGAAACGCTGAATGCCGCGCTGGCGGAACAGGGCGATGAGGTGCTGATCAACCTCGCCTCGGACGAATATTTCCGGGCGGTTAAGCCGAAGACGCTGCGGGCACAGATGATTAAGCCGGTGTTCCTCGACGAGAAGAATGGCAGTTACAAAGTGATTAGCTTCTATGCCAAAAAGGCGCGTGGATTAATGAGTCGCTATGTGATTCAGCAGCGCCTGACGAAGCCGGAACAGCTTAAGGCGTTTGATCTGGATGGCTATCGTTTTGATGCAGCCAGCAGCAGCGAGAGCGAGCTGGTCTTTAATCGCGCAGAGCAGTAACACCCCGCGCCCTCTGCTTTCCACAAACAGGCTTCCCGCAACCGGGAAGCCTTTCACAGGTTTACTTCAGCAGAAACGCCCGCAGCGAGGCGAAATCACCCTTCATCTGATGCGACAGCAGCGGCAGGTCGGCGCGCTCCGCTAACTCCGGCGGCAGCGTCAGGGTCTGTTCAAGGATCGCTTCCACACTTTCGCGGAATTTCGCCGGATGCGCGGTTCCCAGGAACACACCATACTCCCCTTCCTGCAGCTGATCGCGCAACAGACGCCAGGCGATGGCGGCATGCGGCTCGGAAATGTAGCCCATCTCAGCCAGTTCACGCATGGCGGCGCGCGTGGTCTCATCCGAGACCGCACCACAGGCCAGATCGGTTAAGCGCCAGGTTTTACGGCGGAACAGCTCTTCCACACGCGGCCAGTTATTAGGCTGACTGACATCCATGGCATTCGACAGCGTAGAGACCGTCTGGTTTGGCTGCCACTCGCCGTTGCCCAGGAAGCGCGGCACCGTGTCGTTGGCGTTGGTGGCGGCGATAAAACGTTTGATCGGCAGGCCCAGCGATTTCGCCAGCAGACCGGCGGTCAAATCACCAAAGTTGCCGCTCGGCACTGACACCACCAGCTGATTCCGTTTTTCCTGTGGCAGCTGTGCAACCGCTTCAAAGTAGTAGCAGATCTGCGCCAGCAGGCGGCTGATGTTGATGGAGTTAGCCGAGTTCAGGCCAATCGTGCGCTTCAGCTCTTCGTCATCAAACGCCTGTTTCACCAGCGACTGGCAGGCATCAAAATCGCCGTCGATAGAGATGGTTTCGATGTTGCCGCCCAGGGTACAGAAGAGTTTCTCCTGCAGCGGACTGATTTTGCCCTGCGGATAGAGGATCACCACGCGCACGTTCTTCATGCCGTAAAAGGCGTGCGCCACGGCCGCGCCGGTATCACCGGAGGTGGCGGTGAGAATGGTGATCTGCTCATCTGAGCCTGAGACATACGACAGCATCTGCGCCATAAAACGGCCGCCGAAATCTTTAAACGCCAGCGTCGGGCCGTGGAACAGCTCCAGACAGGCGATATCTTCGCTGACGGCTTTCACCGGGGCCGGAAAAGCAAAAGCGACTTTAACACGCTCATGCAGCTGCTGGGCCGGAATCTCGTCACCAATGAAAGCCGAGAGAATTTTGCTGCTGCGGCTGACAAAATCCATCTCCAGCATCGCGTCGATGTCGGTCAGTTCAAACTCCGGCAGTTCCAGCGGAAAGAACAGACCCTGCTGCGAACCCAGACCCTGTTTCACCGCCTGGGCGAAGCTGACCTGCTCGTTGTGATCCTTAAGATTGTAGAGTTTCATGCGTTATCCCAATTGTCGTGCGCCAGCCGTGTCGAGACGGCAGATATGGACGAAGCCTTCATCATTCTGCAGATAGTGCTGGCTCAGCCAGTCAGCCATCCGCTGTGCCGTTTCCATCTGATTGCAAACGGCGAAAAGTGTCGGACCAGAGCCTGAGATACCGCACGCCAGTGCGCCAATATCTTTCGCGGCCTGCCGCGCCTCGGTGAAGCCTGGCAGCAGCCGGGTCCGGTAAGGTTCGGCAATCACATCCTGCATAAGTTTAGCTGCCAGCTGCGGCTGACGCGTATGGCAGGCGTGAATGAAGCCGGCCAGCAAACGGCCATGCCTGATGCAGTCCTCTTTGCGGTACTGCGCCGGTAAAATGGCGCGCGCTTCTGCGGTTGAGACTTTAATGCCCGGATAGGCCATCACCCACAGCCAGTCATCAAAGCCCGGCACCGCCTGGCTGATAATGTCATTCTCCTGCAGCATCAGCTGAATGCCGCCGAGGAAGCAGGGGGCGACATTATCATAGTGCACGCTGCCGGAGATTCGCCCTTCCAGCTCGCCCATCAGGGTCAGTAACGTGCTGTCGCTGAGAGGCTTGCCGCAAAACTCGTTCATCGCCATTAAACCGGCCACCACCGAGCAGGCGCTGGAACCCAGCCCGGAGCCGATGGGCATGTTCTTCTCCAGCGTCATCGCCACCGGGATCGCTTTGCCGATTTCCTGGCAGAAACGCTGCCAGCACTGGTAAACAATATTCTCTTTCGGATCGGCGGGCAGCTTACTGACAAAACGTCCGGCGTTGGTCAGTGAAAACTGCTCTGCCGCTTCCACGGAGACGCAGTCACCCAACAGGGAGCCATCTACCGGCGAAACCGCCGCGCCCAGCACATCGAAGCCGACGCTGACGTTACCAATCGAGGCCGGTGCGTAAATTTTTACCATGATTAAACTCCCAACTTCCATGACAGTGTCCGCAGCAGGTCGGCAAAGACACCGGCCGCTGTGACATCATTTCCTGCACCGTATCCGCGCAGCACCAGCGGAATCGGTTGATAGTAGCGGCTGTAAAACGCCAGCGCATTCTCGCCGTTTTTCACCTTATAGAGTGGATCGTTGCCGTCAACGGCGTCGATCTTCACTTTGCAGATGCCGCCCTCTTCAATCACGCCAACATAGCGCAATACTTTGCCCTCATCCTGCGCCTGCGCAACCCGGGCGGCAAAGGCGTTATCCAGCTCAGGCAGACGCTGCATAAACTGCTCAATGTCCTGGATTTCGGTCAGGCTGGCGGGCAGCAGCGGCTCAATCTCAATGTCGCTCAGCTCCAGCTGATGACCCGCTTCACGGGCCAGGATCAGCAGCTTACGCGCCACATCGGTGCCGGAGAGGTCGTCACGCGGATCGGGCTCGGTAAAGCCCATCTCACGCGCCATCGTTGTCGCCTGCGACAGTGACATTCCGTCATCCAGCTGGCCGAAGATGTAGGACAGCGAGCCAGAGAGGATACCGGAGAAGCGCAGCAGCTCATCACCGGCGTTCATCAGGTTCTGCAGGTTTTCGATCACCGGCAGTCCGGCGCCGACGTTGGTATCATAAAGGAATTTACGCCGCGATTTGGCAGCGGCGGCGCGCATCTGCTGATAGTAATTCCAGGATGAGGTGTTGGCCTTTTTGTTTGGCGTCACCACATGGAAACCTTCGCTGAGAAAATCAGCATACTGATCGGCGACCGCCTGGCTGGAGGTACAGTCCACAATCACCGGATTGAGCAGGTGGTACTCTTTCACCAGACGGGTCAGACGACCGAGGTTGAACGGCTCTTTCGCTTCGCCTAATGCCGCCTGCCAGTTGCTTAAATCGATGCCGTGGACGTGGGTTAACAGCGCCCGGGAGTTAGCGATGCCGCAGACGCGCAGGTCGATATGCTTTTTCTTCAGCCACGCCTGCTGGCGATGTAACTGATCCAGCAGCGCGCCGCCGACGCCGCCGACGCCGACCACAAACACTTCGATTACCTGATCGGTGGCGAACAGCATCTGATGCACCACGCGAACCCCGGTGATCACTTCATCATTGTTCACCACCACAGAGATTGAGCGCTCGGAGGAGCCCTGAGCAATCGCTACGATATTGATATTGGCGCGCGCCAGCGCCGAGAAGAATTTGGCTGAAATGCCGCGCAGCGTGCGCATGCCATCGCCCACCACCGAAATCACCGCCAGGTTTTCAATGATATCCAGCGGATCCAGCAGGCCATCTTTCAGCTCCAGGTAGAACTCCTCCTCCAGCACCTGACGCGCCCGCGCCAGCTCGCTCTGCGGCACGCAGAAACTGATGCTGTATTCGGAAGAGGATTGGGTGATCAACACCACCGAGATGCCGGTGCGCGACATCGCCGCAAAGACTCTGGCCGCCATCCCGACCATCCCTTTCATGCCAGGACCAGAGACGTTGACCATCGCCATATTATTCAGGTTGGTGATGCCTTTTACCGGGTTCTCATCCTGTTCGCCTTCTGCTCCAATCAGGGTGCCGGGTGCCTGCGGATTGGCCGTGTTTTTGATCAGGCAGGGGATCTGGAACTGAGCAATGGGCGCGATGGTGCGGGGATGCAGCACTTTGGCGCCGAAATAGGAGAGCTCCATCGCCTCCTGATAGGACATCGACTTCAGCAGGCGCGCATCCGGCACCTGACGCGGATCGCAGGTATAGACGCCATCCACATCAGTCCAGATTTCACAGCAGTCGGCGCGCAGACAGGCGGCCAGCACAGCGGCTGAATAGTCTGAACCGTTACGGCCCAGTACGACCAGCTCGCCTCGCTCGTTACCAGCCGTGAAGCCCGCCATCAGGATCATATTCTGCGGCGGAATCTGACTTGCTTCAATGCGGCGGGTTGATTCGGCGATATCGACAGTAGATTCAAGGTAGTGGCCAACCGCCAGCAATTTTTCCACCGGATCGATCACGCTGACCTCATGGCCGCGCGCCTGCAGCAGCGCTTCCATGATCGCAATCGAGAGTTTTTCACCGCGGCAGATAATCGCCGCGTTGACGCTGTCCGGGCACTGCCCCAGCAGGCTGATACCGTGCAGAACCTGCTTCAGCTGCGCAAACTCCAGGTCAACGCGGGTTTTCAGTCGATCGTACTCAAAGCCCGGCTGCGCGTCAGCCAGTCCCTGCAACAGCTCGCTGAAGATGCGTTCGGCGTCGCTGATATTCGGCAAAGCATCCTGACCACTGATGGTTTTTTCAATCATCGCCACCAGATGGTTAGTGATCTTTGCTGGCGCAGAGAGCACGGTTGCAACCTGTCCTTGTTGCGCATTACTTTCCAGAATGTCAGCGACGCGAAGAAACCGCTCCGCATTCGCTACCGAGGTCCCGCCGAATTTCAGCACTCGCATAATATAAACTCTCCTGAATTTAAGCCGAAAAAAAAGCCCGCACTGTTTAGGTGCGGGCTTATTTTCTGTTTTTCCTGTATGCGTCAGCCCGCACCGTTACCTGTGGTAATGGTGGTGGTAATAATTGTGGTGTTCAGGCTGATTTTACGCATTTAGATTTATTTTCTGTCTGTTTTTGTCTGTCCGTCTTGCTTCCAGAAGTAAAGCAAAGCGCACATTAAGTCAACCCGATTTGTCCGGCGGACAGATTTCCACCACTGCGCACAGCCACCGGTGAAAGCGTAAAACGCTGTTCGATCGGTTGCGATGCAGAAATTCCCTGCGATCTGTTGCTGTAAAATCAGCTTTTTGCCGAGGATTTATCTGTGAGTTTTTTTTCAATATCGTGCAGCAGACGATGCAGCATCGCACTGTCGCGCTGTTCCAGCAGCCCCACCCGCTGATCGATCCAGTCTGACAGCTTCTCATCATCGCTGACCTCCAGTTGCGCCAGCAGCTGATGGAAACGCTGACGCAGCGCCTGCAACTGCTGCCCATCCGCCGCAGAGGCTTTTGATGCCTCAACCTGATTCAGCTTCGACAGCTGATAGCAGTAGACCATCACCGCCTGTCCGAGATTGAGTGAAGGATAGTCATTCGCCATCGGGATGCCGGTCAGCAGGTCTACAAGCTCCAGCTCCTCGTTGGTCAGCCCGCTATCTTCGCGGCCAAACACCAGCGCCATACTGTTTACCCACTGGCGTTTCTCCAGCAGTTGCGTTTCAACCTGCTCCGGTGTGGCGTAATAACGAAACTTTGCCCGGCTGCGCGCGGTGGTCGCGACCGAAAAATCGATGTCCGCTAACGCGTCGGCCAGGGTTGCAAAAGTCTGAACGTTGTCGAGAATTTCGCCAGCACCATGTGCTACCCGGCGTGCGGCGGGATCCTGCCAGGCGTCACTGGCAACGATGCGCAGCTGGCTGAATCCCATGGTTTTCATGGCACGCGCCGCAGCGCCGATATTTTCTGGCCGCGCGGGCGAGACGAGAATCAGGGGAAAAAGCATATTTATTCCATTGGTCCATTAACATAACGCCATATTAACATGGCTGTTAATGATTCAGTCGCCAGAAGGTAATAAGAAAATCGTGTGTTAACCATGTTAAAACTGGTTAAAAGTGATGGCCTGAATCTTTTTATCCCTGAAACGAGCTTTATTAAAGAAATCATTATTAAACCATTTAACTTCAACGAGATAGAATGTGATTTCCGGCGGGTTTTATTTTGGCCCGACTGCATAAAAAATGTAACGAAAATGATGCTTTTTGTGAGCTAAACAGGCAATCTGCGAGAAGTTTTTCACAAAAGTGTTAACGTGCTACAATTGCATTTGATATAAGTCAACGAAGCGTTATTTTTATGCTTATCGGTTGTAGTTGGTGCTGTTAGGTTGCTGTTAATACAGTTAGGATATGCGCCATTATCATTAACGCCCGGGGCATGCAATTTTCATCCTGACTGGCTGAGCTAATACTGTTGTTGACGTTGATAGATGGCTTATCAAAATATGATTTCGTACAACGGTTCAGCGCGGCCCGCCGCTCTCGATGATGGAGAACGCCATACCGCTGTACGCCCTGTTTTCAATTTGTTGGCAAATTTTAGGTAGCTAAACATGCAGACCCCGCACATTCTTATCGTTGAAGACGAACTGGTCACGCGTAATACCCTCAAGAGTATTTTTGAGGCGGAAGGTTATGTGGTGTATGAGGCGACTGATGGTGCTGAAATGCATCAGGTGCTGACCGACAATGACGTTAACCTGGTCATCATGGACATCAACCTGCCCGGTAAAAACGGCCTGTTGCTGGCCCGTGAACTGCGTGAGCAGGCCAATGTCGCCCTGATGTTCCTGACCGGCCGTGACAACGAAGTCGATAAAATTCTTGGTCTGGAAATTGGCGCTGACGACTACATCACCAAACCGTTTAATCCGCGTGAGCTGACTATTCGTGCCCGCAACCTGCTGTCGCGCACCATGAATCTGGCCATGCCAGGCGAAGAGCGTCGTCAGGTAGAGAGCTACAAGTTCAACGGTTGGGAGCTGGATATCAACAGCCGCTCACTGATCAACCCGAACGGCGAGCACTACAAACTGCCACGCAGTGAGTTCCGCGCCATGCTGCACTTCTGCGAAAACCCGGGCAAAATTCAGACCCGTGCCGATCTGCTGAAAAAAATGACCGGCCGCGACCTCAAGCCACACGATCGCACTGTCGATGTCACCATCCGTCGTATTCGTAAGCATTTCGAATCAACGCCGGACACGCCAGAGATCATCGCCACCATTCATGGTGAAGGTTATCGCTTCTGCGGCGACCTGCAGGATTAAGCCACTGTCAGACGCGGCAAATAAAAAACGCCCCTGCGGGCGTTTTTTTTGTCCTTAGTGTGACGGCATAATCAGTGCCACGGCATAATCGGCACAGCGCTAATCGCATTTTTCGGTGAGCCATCAACCACTTTATCGGAATAGGTCAGATAGACCAGGGCGTTGCGCTTTTTGTCGAAGAAGCGTACAACCTGCAGCTTCTTGAAGATCAATGAGGTGCGCTGGCGGAATACCACTTCACCCTCTGCTTTGCCCTGCGCGATTTTATCACTCAGTTCGACCGGCCCCACCTGCTGACAGGAGATCGCGGCATCAGAGGTATCTTCTGCCAGACCCAGTCCGCCTTTAATACCCCCGGTTTTCGCCCGGCTGATATAACAGGTTACATTTTTAACGTCCGGATCATCGAAAGCCTCAACGACAATCTTGTGGTCAGGCCCGAATATCTTGAATACCGTATCAACAGAGCCAATCTGTTCGGCAAACAGCGGGCTGGAAAAGGTCAGCGTGGTCAGCGCAGCGATCATAAGTCGGAATATTGTCATGGAGTTACCATTGCAAATGGAATAGATGAGAATGTAATGTACTGTTAATCGAGTTAATGACCAAACCAAAACGGGTTGAAGCCCGTACTGATTTAGCACAACCTTCCCCGGAAAACGGCCCACGTCTTTTGAGCAATGAGTGCTAATATTCTTCGAATGCGTTTAGCTGCACCACCAGAGTATGAGGATGTTTTATGGACCAAGCCGGTATCATTCGCGATTTGCTTGTCTGGCTGGAGAGCCATCTGGATCAACCCCTTTCACTGGACAATGTTGCCCAGAAAGCCGGTTACTCTAAATGGCATTTACAGAGGATGTTTAAAGACGTAACCGGACACGCAATAGGTGCCTATATTCGTGCGCGTCGTCTGTCTAAAGCCGCCGTGGCGCTGCGCCTGACCAGCCGCCCGATTCTGGACATCGCACTGCAGTATCGTTTTGATTCACAACAGACTTTTACTCGCGCATTCAAAAAACAGTTTGCTCAGACACCGGCGTGGTATCGCCGCTCTTCAGACTGGAACTCATTCGGTATTCGTCCCCCTATTCGGCTGGACGATGAGACGCAGCCGGAACCGGCATACGTCACCCTGCCGGAGACGGTGCTGGTGGGACAAACCCAGAACTACACCTGTATTCTGGAGCAGATTTCCAGCTACCGCGACGAGATGCGTATGCACTTCTGGAAGCAGTTCCTGCTGGAAACCGATACGGTGCCGCCGGTACTGTATGGCCTGCATCAGGTGCGCGCCAGCCAGGACAAAGATGATGAGCAGGAGATTCTCTACACCACGGCGGTGCCTGCTGACAGCGCGGTCAACCTGCACTCCGGGCAGAACGTGATTCTGGAAGCGGGCGACTACGTGCAGTTCACCTATACCGGCCCGCGCGTCAATCTGCAGGAGTTTATCCTGCTGCTCTATGGTACCTGCATGCCGACGCTGGGGCTGACCCGCCGTCAGGGACAGGACATCGAACGCTTTTACACCGATGGCGGTAAAAAACGCGCTGAGCCACCGACCGAGATCCGTTGCGAATATCTGATTCCTATTCGCCGCCAGACCGTAGCCAGCTGACGTTAAGGCTGCCGTCATCGCGACGGCAGCCTTTTAAGTAAATCAGCGTTGAAGCTCGTCGAGTGCAGGCGCATCCAGATGGGAAATATCCCCCGCCGTCTCGACAATCCAGCCTTCTGCCAGCCAGGCGCTCTGCTGATAATCAACACGTGAGAGTGAGCAGTTACGCAGACGCAGACGACGTTCCGCATAGGCAGGCAGACCGAGAATCGTGCTGACCAGCGCCCCCAGCGCCATACCGTGACTGACGAGCAGTGGACGGCTTCCGGCTGGAAGATCAAGACAGGCATTCAGCGCGGCGTGCATGCGCGTCGCCATCTCAGTCATCGACTCCCCTTCAGGAATACGGCCCCCTTCGGTGCCGTTGACCAGCGTGGCGCGCCACTGCTCTTCTTCCGCGGTTAAGCCATCCAGCGGACGCTTCTCCAGCACCCCCATATTCAGCTCACGCAACCGCGGATCAAGCGTGACTGAGCAACCGCAGGCATCCGCAATAATCTCCGCGGTGCGGCGCGTACGCCCCAGATCGCTGGCAATAATGTGCGTAATGCCCAGATGTTTCACGCGCTCACCCACCTGCCAGGCTTGCTGCTCACCTTTTTCCGTCAGCGGACTGTCGGACTGACCCTGAATGCGACGCTCCGCATTCCATACCGTTTCACCGTGACGAACAAGATAGACCTGTAGCATGTTAGTTTCCGTTATACTGCGACAAAAATCGCTTTAGAGCTTACCCCATCAGGCGTCATTGTTGCAGTCAGTCTGCACACGGAGAGCGCGAAACAACCGGCGCGTACGGAAAGTACGTGAGGATTGTGAGCACTGCCCGGGTTCAGAATGACAAATCAAACAGCCCGATGGACCAGGCGCTTAATCACCTGAGGGTTCAACCAATTATGTACCATGTTGTCGCAGCCACCACCAATCCAGCGAAAATTCATGCGATTGCTCAGGCATTCAACGACGTTTTCGGCGAGGGATCCTGCCATATTGAAGGGGTCGAGGTCGATAGCGGCGTAGCAGCACAACCGTTAACCCATCTCGAAACGCGAACTGGCGCACGTCAGCGCGTGATGAATGCCCGGCAGGTCCGGCCAGAAGCGGCGTTCTGGGTAGCGATTGAGGCGGGCATTGAAGATGACAGCGCGTTTGCCTGGATGGTGGTAGAAAATCAGAAGCAGCGCGGCGAATCGCGCTCGGCCAGTTTCACCCTGCCGCCGGTGGTGCTGGCGGGTCTGCGTGAAGGGCGGGAGCTGGGCGAAGAGATGGCGCGGTTAACCGGCATCGAAAATATTAAACACCAGGGTGGCGCTATCGGGGCGTTCACAAACGGCCTGCTCAGCCGCTCCAGTGTCTATCATCAGGCACTGATTCTGGCGCTCTGCCCGTTCATCCATCCGCTTTACCAGCAGTGATCAGGCGCGTCCCAGACGCGCCTCCAGCCAGCGTTTCAGCTCCGGCGGCGCCTCTTTCAGGCTGTTCGAGCCTCGTGTAATGGTCGCAATGCCAACGCCGAGCTCATTTTTCAGTTCGCGCTGGCTCATCTCGCCGTTCATTAACTCTTCGATAATCCGCAGACGGGTGCCGAACGCTTCCCGCTCGTCGGGCGTCATCATCAGTTGCATCAGTGGCAGCGCATGACCATCAGCAAAGGCCTGCTGCATCAGCACGACAAAGCGTTGCCAGCTATCTTGTGCCGGATGCGCATCGGTGGGGGAATCAGAATGGGTCATGAAGAGGCTTCCGTACTCGCTAAAGAGTACGGAAGCTTAGCACAGCTAGTAACGGCGATTCCACTCAGCATCTGACAGGATCTTGTCAGGCTTGCCCATGAAGTGACGATAGTAAGCGTCGTACGCCAGCACATTCTTCACATAGCCACGCGTTTCAGAGAACGGGATGGTCTCGATAAACGCGACGGCATCAAGATTGCCTGCACTGGTTTTCTGCCAGCTTCGCACCCGGCCCGGCCCGGCATTGTAGGCCGCCGAGGCGAAGATCCGGTTCTGATTGAACTGCTGATAGACATATTCCAGATACTGGGTGCCGATCTGAATATTGGTTTCCGGATCGAGCAGCTGGCTGGTGTTGCTGTAGCCAGGGATGTTGTACATCTTCACAGTATGCGCCGCCGTGGCAGGCATAATCTGCATCAGACCGCTGGCACCAACCGGTGAACGCGCTTTCGGATTCCAGGCGCTCTCCTGACGCGAAATCGCCATCGCATAGCTCGGTGGGATCTGCTTCACCGCGGTGTTGCGCTCATAGACGCTCTGCCACGCCAGCGGGAAACGCTCTTTCAGGCTGTCCCACATTTTGGCAGTGATGGTCGCCTGCACGCTGAGATCCCACCAGTCCTGCTCATTGGCGTAGCGCGCCAGCATCTGCTGCTGCGTGTGCGTGCGGCTGCCGATGAGATTGCTCCACTCGCTGCGCGCCAGGTTATCCAGACCCCAGTACATCAGCTCGCGAACGCGGGCCAGCTCCGGTCCCTGCACCGTGGCACTGTCAGGCTTCGGCGCTTCATCCACCTGCAACGGGTAGTCAACGCCCAGCCGCTGTGCGGCCACCATTGGATAGAAGCCACGCGCCTGCATCAGTTTGCGCAGGATCTCTTCCGCTTCCTCTTTGCGATCTTTCTCAAACAGCAGATCGGCCTGCCAGTACTGCCACTCATCTTTCTCTTTGGCTTCCAGCGGCAGACGGGCGATCCAGGTGTTGAGGCCGCGTCGGTCATGCTGAGAGAGTGCCAGTCGTACCCGGCGTTCTACCAGCGCGGTAGACTCGCTGTTCATCACCACCGCATCGCGCCAGCGTGCCTGCTCAGAGGTGAGATCGCTGCCCATCATGCGCCAGACCACAATCTCCTTCAGCGCCTGCTCATCCTCCGGCCCCATCTTCTGCGCCCGGACCAGGATCGGAATCAGGCTGCGGGCATTTTCCATGTCCTGCCGCGCCACACGCGTAAAGGCGTAAATCGTCGCCTGGCGGGTAAAGTCGGTTGGCCCGACGGCGCTGGCGAAGGTACTAACCGTTAACGGGTCCTGCTGCAGGGCCTGTATCGCGTCAGACATGGTCTGATAGTCAGTTGGCAACGTTTTCGCCAGATAGCTCACCAGGCTGTCGTTGCCTGCTTTCATCGCCAGCCGGATACGCTCCAGGATCGTAATTGGCGAAATCTGACCGGACGCCTGCCAGACCGAAAAGAGCTTATCGCAGTCCGCGGGCAGCGCCGTGCCGCGCAGCCAGATCTGCTTCGCGCCGTCAAACGCGGCCTGCTGCTGACCGGTGGCCCATTTGGCGTAATACCAGTTACAGCGTGCCTGCACCGGCTTAGGTTCGGTCGGACTGAAGTTCAGCACACCCTGCCAGTCCTGTCGGTAAGCCAGCACATTAATAAAGCGGGTGCTGAGCGAACGCGCGGGTGGCAACGTTGGATACTGGCGAATAAAGTTCTGTACCGCCAGGGTGGTCTCCTGATCGAGATCCTGTGCCAGCAGGCGATATTGCAGATAAGGATAGAGCGGATAATCCTGTAGCGTGGGCAACAGCTGATCCACGGTGGCCATCTGATTGCTGTCCCAGGCCTGTTTAATTTGTTGATAACGTTGCCGTTGTTGATCAAGCGAATCGGCCCATGCGCTGCTGGCCGTGCCGGCCATGCAGATCCCTATCATCCAGTTACGCCACTTCACCACGTAAATCTCCTCTGTTGCTGGGGCCGGCGAGTTGCCAGACAGTCTTCATGCTAACCAGGCCACCGGACTCTTGCCATGTTCTTCACAAAATTTACGCACACGAAAGGTAAACGCACCGTCATCGTTCAGCGTGCGCGCCGTAATTGTGCAAATTATCATCAGAAAATCTTATCACCGAACGCATTAAACTGTTGAATCATCGCGTTAAAAAAGTGGCACAGCCTTTGCTCTGTTGAATTCCATCTTGTATACCAGCTGGAATTCTTCGTATGACTTCAACCTTTGGCCTGACGCTTCACACCTGGCAGCAGCGCTATCAGCAGGCGCCGCAACAGATTACTTCGCTGCTGAGCGCACACCTGGCGGCTCTCGACACGCACGATAATGCCTGGATCTATCTGGCGACACCGGAGCAGTTAGCGGCTCAGATTGAGCCACTGCTGGCGCACTATCAGCGCGATCCCGGATCGCTGCCGCTGTTTGGTGTTCCCTTCGCCGTCAAAGACAACATTGATGTGGCGGGCTGGCCGACCAGCGCCGCCTGCCCCGCCTTTACCTATACCGCCAGCGAAGACGCGGTAGCGGTCGCCCGGCTGAAAGCCGCCGGCGCGATAGTCATCGGCAAAACCAACCTCGATCAGTTCGCTACCGGCCTGGTGGGCACCCGCTCCCCGTTTGGCGCGGTCAGTAACACTTTTGATGCCGATTACGTCAGTGGCGGCTCCAGCTCCGGCTCCGCGTCGGTGCTGGCGCGCGGGCTGGTCGCCTTTTCACTGGGCACCGATACTGCGGGATCGGGCCGCGTTCCGGCGGGCTTTAACAATATTGTCGGACTGAAGCCGACCAAGGGCTGGTTCTCTGCACGCGGCGTGGTGCCCGCCTGCCGCCTCAACGACACGATTTCCGTGTTTGCGCTGACGGCAGAAGATGCCTTTAGCGTCGCCAGCGTCATGGGTGGCTATGATGCCGGTGACGCCTATTCGCGCATTAATCCGCGCACCGCCCCGGCCAGCCTGCCCGTTCATCCCCATTTTGCTGTACCTTTGAACCCGGAGTTTTTTGATGATGCCGCCGCCGAAGCCGCCTGGGACCAGGCGCTGGAGGCGTTGCAGGCGGGTGGCGTGACGCTGCACCCTATCGACTTCACCCCGTTCCGAAAGCTGGCTGAACAGCTCTACTACGGTGCCTGGGTCGCCGAACGCACGGCGGCGGTGGGCGGGATGCTTGATCGCCCGGCGGAGATGGATCCGGTGGTACACGAGATTATCGCCAGTGGCCTGAAATACAGCGCAGTCGATGCCTATAAGGCGGAGTATCTGCGGGCCGAACTGACGCGTCAGATTCAGCAGACGCTGGCACAGTTTGACGCGCTGGTGGTGCCGACCTCGCCCACGATTCATACCCTGGAGGAGATGAAGCAGGAGCCGATTCACTTCAACTCGCAGTTCGGCACCTATACCAACTTTACCAACCTTGCCGACCTCGCCGCGCTGGCGCTGCCCGCACCGTTTCGCAATGACGATCTCCCGGCAGGCATCACGCTGATTGCGCCCGCCTGGCACGATCGGGCGCTGGCTGAGTTTGGCATTCGCTGGCAGCAACAGCTTGCTCTGCCACTGGGCGCGACAGGCCAGCCCTGCCCTGCCTGGCGCACCAGCCTGCCCGCCTCCGCCGACCATGTCCGGCTGGCGGTAGTGGGCGCACATCTCACCGGAATGCCGCTTAATTTCCAGCTCACCGATCGCCATGCCGTCTGGGTGGAAGAGACGAAGACCGCGCCACACTATCGCCTGTTTGCCCTGCTGGAGGGCGCGATCAAAAAACCCGGCCTGATGCGTGACGAACAGGGCGCCGCTATCACCGTGGAGCTGTGGGATATCCCGCTGGCGCGCTTTGGTGAGTTTGTGGCGGAGATTCCCGCACCGCTGGGCATCGGCAGTCTGACGCTGGCGGATGGGCGGGTGGTGAAAGGCTTTATCTGCGAAGGCGCGGCGCTGAACAACGCGCTGGAGATTACTGAGACGGGCGGCTGGCGCAACTGGCTGGCATCACAGGGGAGTCACTGATCATGTTCACCACCGTACTGATTGCCAATCGCGGCGAAATCGCCTGCCGCGCCATTCGGACGCTGAAGCGCCTTGGCGTCAAAAGTGTCGCGGTCTATTCAGATACTGACCGCAACGCGCAGCACGTTAAGCAGGCGGATATCGCTATCGCGCTGGGCGGCGATAAAGCCAGCGACAGCTATCTGCGCATCGACAAAATTCTGGCGGCAGCTCAGCAGAGCGGCGCGCAGGCTATCTGGCCGGGCTACGGTTTTCTTTCAGAAAGCCAGCCGTTTGCCGAAGCCTGTGAAGCGGCGGGGATCGCCTTTGTCGGCCCCACCGCGCAGCAGATTGGTGAGTTCGGCCTTAAGCACCGTGCCCGTGAGCTGGCAGCCAGTGCAGGTGTACCAATGACGCCCGGCACACCGCTGCTTGCGTCGCTGGAGGAGGCGATGCAGGCGGCCGATAAGATCGGCTATCCGGTGATGCTGAAAAGCACGGCGGGCGGCGGCGGCATTGGCCTGACGCGCTGCGCCGACGCCGGAGCGCTCGCCAGCGCCTGGGAGAGCGTACGCCGTCTTGGCGAGCAGTTCTTCAGTGATGCGGGCGTGTTTCTGGAGCGCTGCATCGATCGCGCCCGCCACGTAGAAGTGCAGATTTTTGGTGACGGTAACGGCACTGTGGTCGCGCTGGGTGAACGCGACTGCTCACTGCAGCGCCGCAATCAAAAGGTGGTGGAAGAGACGCCCGCGCCCGGCCTGTCTCCGGCGACGCGTGACGCCCTGCTCGCCTCGGCGGTGCGGCTCGGCGAGCGGGTGAACTACCGCAGCGCAGGCACCGTGGAGTATATCTACGACGTCGACCAGCAGGCCTTTTACTTTCTGGAAGTGAACACCCGCCTGCAGGTGGAGCATCCGGTCACTGAGTGCGTCACCGGACTCGATCTGGTGGAGTGCATGTTGCAGGTGGCGGCGGGCGATGCGGTTGACTGGTCACGTCTGCAGCAGGCGCCGCAGGGCGCCGCCATTGAAGTGCGGCTCTATGCGGAAGATCCACTCAAGAACTTTCAGCCCAGCCCCGGCCTGCTAACCGGCGTAACTTTCCCTGACGGCGTGCGGGTCGACAGCGGCATCGAAACCGGCAGCGAGGTCTCCAGCTTCTACGATCCGATGATCGCCAAACTGATCGTGCATGCCGACACCCGCGATGCTGCTCTGGAAAAACTTCGCCATGCGCTGGATGCCACTCAGCTGCACGGCATCGCCACCAACCTCGACTATCTGCGCCAGATTACCGCCAGCGACGCGTTTCGCAGCGGCAACGTCTGGACGCGCTACCTCGACAGCGTGGTGCCTGCCTCCTCCGTGGTGGAAGTGCTGCAACCTGGTACCTTCAGTTCTGTTCAGGACTATCCAGGCCGCCTCGGCTACTGGGATATCGGCGTGCCGCCTTCCGGCCCGATGGATGACTTCGCTTTCCGGCTGGCTAACCGCATCGTCGGTAATCATGACGCGGCGGCGGGGCTGGAATTTACCCTGCAGGGGCCGACGCTGCGTTTCCACTGTGATGCCATCGTGGCGCTGACCGGTGCTGACTGCGACGCCACGCTGGAGGGCGAACCGGTCAGCACCTGGCAGCCGCTGGCGGTGAAAGCGGGAGAGACTCTGGCGCTGGGACGCGCCCGGACGGGCTGCCGCAGCTATCTGGCCGTGCGTAACGGCTTCGACGTGCCGGAGTATCTGGGCAGCCGCAGCACCTTTTCGCTGGGCCAGTTTGGCGGTCACGCCGGACGCACCCTGCGGGTTGCCGATATGCTGGCGATCTCCCAGCCTGATCGGGCAGCCTGCACCACGCCTGCCCCGGTCAGCGATCCGCAGCCGCTCGATGCGGCGCTGATTCCGCACTACGGCAGTGAGTGGCGCATCGGCGTGCTCTACGGCCCGCACGGCGCACCGGATTTCTTCACCCAGGCCGCCATCGATGCGTTCTTTGCCAGCGACTGGCAGGTGCACTACAACTCCAACCGTCTCGGCGTGCGGCTGGTCGGCCCGAAACCGACCTGGACCCGCGCCAACGGCGGTGAAGCGGGCCTTCATCCCTCCAACGTTCACGACTGTGAATATGCCATTGGCGCGGTCAATT
>PVMI01065836.1:0-10463 GCA_008528875.1 Aulacorthum solani | reverse complement strand
AAGTAAACTAAACTAAAACGAATTAATTTGTTTATTTAGTCCATCGTTGTAGTGATAACTGATAATACGCAGACGCTGGTATCATATCAATGAGCATGTGCTATACATGGTACGGTACCGTATACGAGTAACCGTGTAAAGAACGAGCACCCTCTATATTGCCACGCTCCGCCGACACTAATCTCCTGTCCATTAGTATAAGGTCTATGGTCAAAATTAGGAGAATGTGAAGTTTGTGGGGTATGTACTGTTGAGGATTCACAGGTCACGGGCGGGTTCATCATATCGGGGCATTCATCATTTTCGAATGCAACCTTCGCAGGACAGTGACTTGTTTTTAGTTCATTATTTTTTTTGCTCCGATCGGACTGATGACGAACGAGTAACTATACACTTTTTACCTCTCTTAAACGACACTAAAAATACTAAACATGTTTTGAGGTTTAGCACACATCTGTGGACGGTGAAGCGTAATGGTGGTTTTTAAAAGAAAATTTTTTTCTATCCACCCGGGCCTGAGTTACGTTTTATACTAAGCAAACTATAATATATAACATTATACGACATTGATTTTTTGTAATTTAAAATACAACATATATATATATATAATATAAATAATAAATCAAATTGTATAACAGGACCAATACCTGGGTTTGTTTTCGTACCACTCACCCGCCTATAATGACCATATAATTATAGATTATAATAAACTCCTCTAGCAAACCTCCTGCGGATACTTTAAACTTATGTTAATATTTCAATACTTGATGGCAAATAATAAAACTTTTAAAATATTTACATAAATTAGCCGTATTAAAATTATATAAAGTGCTATAACAAAACTTTTAATTTTTGACTTGGCTTTATGCAAACCATAAAAAATACTACACAATTATATGGTTTTCTCATAGTCAACATTTTCCAAAATCCTATTTCAAACAATATTAACCGGACTGATATAACTATGAATGTGAAACCTATGAAACATAATCTAATATGAGTTAAATAAATTGTAATTTATATCTACTTTTAGTGGTGAAATAAAATACTCTATGTATTGTCATTTATAAATTTAAGTTTAGTTTTACTACAAGTATACACTGTACATACTCGTAACGATACTAATATCAGTGATGAATCGAACAAGTTTCCCAAGTAACAGTAATGTATACAAAGTAACAAGAATGATCAAGTAGTCTCCATCGATGGCTATCATCCGACACTGTCTAAATAAATAAGCATTGTTACATATTATATTGTTATCAAACACTCCCTCTCATTTTTTATTTTTTATTTTTAAAATTCTACGGGATTTATGAAAATGTTATTACAATCATTGTCATTATATTATGTTATCGTTCTCTATTAAAAGTTGAGAAGTTAATTTCCGTTATAAATAAATAATGTCAATATTTTTTTTTTACTTCTCATTAGTCATTATACTCGTTGCCGAACCCGTTGGAGGGAATTATCTAAGATGACAATGCACATAACGATTATTCATTCTCAATGTCGTCAAAGTTCTCTGTATATATTTTATTTGGAACCCGTTAGTCAATTATTTAACTGACACAAGAGTCAACCGATAAATTGTATTGCCACTCACCGCATATCATTAGCATAATAATGGTATCATTTCCTGTTTTCGTTATTACCATTTATTTCTATCCGATTCAGCTTTCGAAAATCAATTATTCGAAATACCATTATTACAGTTGAAATTAAACGAGGTGGAAATATAAGAGTTCTGCATTGGAATAAATAATAGTCCGTTGAGAGTCGAATTATAATTATTATGCTATTATTATACTTCTTACTTTATAATGCAATATAAGAATATATAAAACACGTTTATGTGCAATACAAAACATCTGAATCATTTCGCTATTTATTTTAATATTGTGATAACCAATAAACAGTTCCTAAAATAAACTTTTACATAAAAAGCTAGTTATTTCGATCTTCGGTGTACATTAAATTAAGCGCCCCAACTCTCATACTTAATTCAACGAGTAAATAAATAGACGAACTACTTTAATGCTGAAATCAAAATAAATAATCCAGATACCGTTTTTATTCAAAAGCTCTAAATAGGAACTAGAATATTGCAATAGGTAGGCGAGTTTTTGGGAAATAACAAAAATGCTATAGTTACCTGCTTCAATAGAAGCTTTAGAAACCACTTATAATCTACAAAGAAATTTAAAGTAGACATTTTATAACATTTTAATGTTTGATTAGTTTCAAAAGTAGAGTTTTAATTACACTAGTAGCAATGAACACTTTAGCAAACACTTAATCTTTTTGTAAGGAATATTTTTTTTCACAAAACGCGATCCTGCGTCCATAGAATATTTTGAAAAAAATGGTGTTTTCATTAGCTATTTTAAATTAAATCGAGATGATTTATTTGAACACAACAAGATGGATGTCACTGGACATTTATATCGTGATATATTTTTAATACAATTAGTTCATTATTCAAAACTATTGCAGTAAAAAATTATAATATTAGCCTAATAAGGAATATTTATATTTTATTAATTCCTAAAAAATAAACAACAAACAATTTAGGAAAGCTTATTCTGCGAGTGTGAAAAACTATTGGTACCCAGAGTATTTTAATTCAACGCAATAATTATAGATACTTTTATTCCATATAAAATTAAAAAATGATTTGATAACCTTTTTATTTTGCTATCTACTTGATGTACACCTAATGAATGTACATAAAATGATCAAATTTTGATATGCTTATAATATAAGCTAGTGTGAATCTATTTTATAAAATAGTTTATTTATTTTATTGTAGTATTAAGATATTTATATTAATAAGTCTCTAGTTCCTTATAACAATGATCAAGTTGCTGAAGGTTATTTCTTTAATAATAATAAAAAAGTCTCTAGTTTAATGTATTAATGGTTTTTTGTTTTGAATTATGAATATTAACATTGGCATTTAAGAACAACAGTCATATAACTGTGCACTATAGTAACAGTGGTAACTAACGAACGGATGGAAAGACAGGGGGACAGACGGATACAGAGGAAATAATATAAGGTATTATAAACTAAACTATTATGTTTAGAAACCTAAAACTTCGATTTAACAGATATTCTTATTATATTTTTATTTTAAGTGCCAACTGCGTTAAATTGTAAGTGTAATATTATATTTATTGGTTTATTAAATTAATCATAAAAAAAAGGATGACATCATAATTTAAATACCACTAACGAAAGATTGACCCATAAAAAACTACTTTTTTTTCCTGAATAGGTAGTAAAATGACCAAAGTGTAATGAATATGTAAATGGTTTAAATAATTCAGAACAATCAAATGGAAAATTTATTTTAAATTAATAAATATTATCAGTTTTCATTTAACAAACAATAATATACCAAATATTAAATATGTTTTCAATTATTTGACTTACTTTATAAGATCTGGGATTAATTATTCCAAATACAATATTATATAGGTATATGGAAAACTGAATTTGCAATTTTTTAAATTTGTTTTACTACAGAAGATTCAACGAAAAACAGTTTATTTATGATATTGCATTTTATCAAAAGTAAATAAAGAATCATCCTCGGTAATTTTTTTTTAAATCTTTACTTATATTTATAAATATAATGATTGACTGTTTTCCATAATTGTTCGATCTGTTACATATTATTTAAATTAGATCTTTGGTAATAAACACAATTTTAAATACTTACTATTTAATTGTTTTTTATAATTTTATATCATAAAAATTAGAAAGTTAGAAATAATTAGAATAGTTAAAAGTGATACTTGTGTGTTTTTTAAAACTTAATTTCAAACCTTATGTTAATTTTGTACCAGAAAAGGCAACAATAATTGTATTAAGTGTATTTTTATACTTTTGGTTCATAAATATTTAATAAGCCACGAATAATTTTTGCATATATCTAGTATATTCTAGTTTTACTACAAAATTCAACTCATACAAAAAAAATTTAAGTACAAAGTATAAATATTAAAAAGTTTAAATAAAAAGACAAAACACATTTATTTATTAGCTATATACAACATGTGTTTATTATTATGAACAGTTGAAGCTATAACAATATCTGAAAAACATATTATTATACGATGTATAGTAATATTATAAAATAGAAATATATATTTCCCTGACAATTTTTATAATCAAAAATATTACCACACAGGTACACCATTAAACATGGATTTATATTATATTGCCTTCTAGGTAGGTACCTGCATCAAAGTTTATGTTATGGAGAGATATTGTCCCTCATGCATGCGAATTAGGTTAATAGGATACATTAAATAGGAGACCTGAATTGCTAGAAGTGAACATGTAAGTATGTAACTAGATGCTGATTGCTACAGATCTCATTAAAATAATCTGGGAAAATGGTGTTATGTTCGTAATAATATCAGGAAATTAAAACTTCAAAATGTTGTAAATACTCATTATTATAAGTAATTTATTTTCAAATTCAATATAATTCATTAATCGTCAGTAATAAATAGTTTCATAGAAATTAGTAAAAGAAATGCTCATAAATCACATTAAAAAATAACTCTTTTAAGCCATATAATTATAACCTAATTAATAAGTAAAGGACCGTTGAGCTTAATATTTTAATTATGTAGTTCAGTAATAATTTTCATGGTATGTAACTTTAGTCCTTCATTTAGACCTCTAGATATAGTTTTAGAATTTTCAATAGTAAGAGAATAAACATAAATAACGGTTGACATGATTTTATAACTAACGGTTGATTGTAATATAATAGTAACATATTTTAAAATCCAAATAATTGCATCATTTTCTCGAAACTACACAAATAGGTACATATTTCAATATAGTCTAATAAATTAATTCAATAAACTACAAACTCATGTAAGTTTTCTATCTTCGAGTTTAACAGATGTAAGATTATTTATTCATACAGCCATACAGGTAGTTCACTACTTTCTAAGTTATTTATGAAATTGGAAACAATTGTAAAAGCCACATATTTTTAAAAGTTACAAAATTAAAATCAATTTTTTCATTTAAAATAATAAAAATTAAAAAACAAAACCTTCAATTTCTCTCAAAAACAAAATGTTTTCGGTAATTCAATTAAAGTTATTTAATAAAACATTTAATTATATATTTTACTTAGGTTTTGAGTCGTAATGAATATTGAGTAATCTAAAAATATTTTTGGCTTATGAGTAAAAAGATTCTGAGTGGAGTGGTCAAGTGTAATGCTATAATATAACATATAATAACTAATAATTGGTTTTCAGAAATAATATTTACGTTAAATAATTTAATTAGAGTAAAACAAAACACCATCGGTTGCAAACATAGAATCAAAAAAAAATAAATAAATAAACAGTATATTTTTATTATTGAATTGAATATATAATAATAAAAATGATAAATGTTTTGAAATAAAATTGTTTCATTAAATCCTTCAAAATGATAAAATAAATATTATTTGAAAATATTTCAATATAAAAAAAAAACTATGTAATTGTAAAATAATCAAAAATAAAAATAATGTATTATTTTTAACACCCAATAGTATAATTTTAGAATATTAATCGATTATTTTTCAACCCTGCAACTGAGTGTTTACCTAACCAGTTATTATGAACATTGTATATCAAAGAAATAAACCTAATTCAACCTCGATTAAACACATCATAACAGAATGTAGAGACACTCAAGATACCAGACTAAAATTCAACATATCTGAGCCACACTGGGCCACACGGGGCTACACTGGGTCCCGACGAAGAATCAATCCAAAATATATTATTATTTATGAAAAATATTAAATTGTATAATTTAGTTTTAATTATTCAATTACCTATAGACTATATGTAAAACAAGCCAATGGTCACGTCATTGAGGATTTTTAATTTAATAATAATAATAAAAGTATTAAATTTTAATTCTAGTGTATGTAGTTCATGCCATGTACAAATTCACCAATGATTAATTTCGTTTTATTTTGTTCTATTATAATTTTGAAAACAGGGCGTTCTCTTTATTTTCCTTGATTATTTTTAAAAACTAAAAGTGATCAATGCGATTTGTTAATATTTTTTATTTTGTTTGATTTATTTATAAAAATATGTACATTAAATTTAGGTATGTGGGATCACTTTTGATTGGATGTTAAGTTTTTTTTTCAGTTTGGGTACAAAAAATTGAATAAGCGAAGATAAGAGGAATCTAAAGAGTCAAATAAAGTCAATGTTTGCTAAAAAAAATGTTTATAAAAAGATTAAAACAAAATATTGAACTTATGACTAAACATACTTGTTATAATATATTATATCTAAAATAAACATTTATTTAACAATTTCCATTGATTTTTTAAAAATTTTCATTAGATTTATTAAATTATGCACTTTATACGTATTTTCAGTACTTAATATTCAAAATTTTTTTATTTTTGAGTATCAAATTTTCAAAATATTAAATCTTACTAATTGAAAACTATTGATTAAAATACCATGATAAATACATATAGTGATTATTTTCATTTCAAAAAGTAGAAACAAAAATAATATTTTGAATTTTAACATCATTATAAAATTGAAAAAGATTTTGGAATAATTATGAACTGTGTTTTTGTGAAAACACTTTACAGCTCTTCAAGTGTGACATAAAAATATAAACATAACATTTTTCTTAAACAAGTAATTACTATTTAATTTATTTTTATTAATCTTAACAGCATTTGTTTCTACTATAGAGCCAACAGTTATATTACTTTTTACACGATTTTTTTTTTAATCTAGTTGGATATTAGTTATTCCCTTGCCTAACATACCTACTGTTTTTATACATCTTCTATGACATAGATTGATTGATAAAAGGAATCCTATTATTGATAATGGCTATTTTTGCTCTGAAATATATAATGGACACGGTATCTAAGTTGGATACAATATGAAATTATAAATACAAATATTTTTTTTAGTATTAACACTTATATTATTTTGTTTTAGATTTTTGATGCAAAATCTTCTTTAATATTATTACTGTTGCAAACACTGTTTAAAATTTAGAGTAATTTGAGATTCACTAAGTACATAATGTGTATTTCATATGTTTCTCATCAATTATGGTCTATACAGCCTTGAATATAGGTGGTGCTTCATATTATGTGAAGATGGATCAGCTATCGGGAGTTTGTAAAGCATTGCTAGTTTTATTGGAGATTATCATTGAGAAACCTACTTCATCGTTGTTTTTAAAAGTGGCTGTACAATATTCATGGCGGTCTTTATAGTTTTATAATATACTTTTAATGTAACTTATTTTGAGAGGGTACCTACCTATATCAGGAGATTTCTATTTATTTGGTTCCAACGCATAGTTCTAGGCTTTCATTTCAATATTAACACATAACAATATATTATTTAGCTTCTGAAATGTATTCTCTTGTTATTTTATTAAGTAAATGTGTTTGATTTTCATCTATTTGTCTTTTTAGTTCATTGTTTTTAAAGTGGTATATTTTATTATTGTTTCTGGCTAAATTTTCAAAATGATTTAGGGAAAGTACATTATTATTTATAATTTCTATTTCTAAATATACACGTACAAAAACAGTATAATATTATGTAATGTAAAATGTTATAATATTCCAATATAACTGTAAGGGTGCACAAAGTATTTCAAAATTCAAGTTTAAATTATGTTTAGTAGAACCTCAGCACTGTTAACTTTTGTTATTTATAATAACTAGTATATAATTTTTTTGTCTCTCTGGACAACTTAAATTATAAACATTTTTTTTCAACAGGAAATTATTTTTCTATAACTTATATGTGTTCTATAACTTGAGATTTTACAAAAAAAGTTTAAAGAAATGTTTGTATATTTTATCATGTACTTGATTAAAAGTTTTACTGTACAAAACGTTCACATAACTACTGTTTAATTCATTTTTTATTAATATTTATAACAATTTATTATCATCAAATTTTAACTTTAAATTGAATACGTTTATTTGGTTATCATAAAATGTATTTAGTCAATTATATTTCTAAAAAGTTAGAAAGTTAAAATATTTACACAGTTATTGATTCATTTTTATTATTAGGCATTAACTATATAATTTCTCAATTTGAAATACTTTAAGTTCTAGCATCAGTACATAATATAATAATATAACTTGAGGTATTTCATAATCGCATTCTGTTTAAAGTTTGTGTCCATACTGATTTTATCGAAATCGATAAGATGCGCGAGTAACTTAACAATAATGTTTACACCCGAACGTTGGTGGCTTACCTTTCCGTCCGGTTTCCGGAACCCCTCATACACCTTCCATATGAGCTCTGGTCCAGCTGAGCATACAAATTTACCGACCTCGAACAAGTTGAGGATATTGTTTGTGGACAACACCTGTGCTCCCTGGCTGACGGATGACGTCCCCGACTTAAGTTTGGAAAACATTGTGCCGGCAGTTGACGGCACCGATGGCAGACTGCTGCCTCGCCGGAAGTCTGACCAACCTATCTTGTCGGATATTTGGTTGAGCTCAAGAAATGGCCTGACTCCGACTTGGAGAAGTTTGTTAAAAGTTAGACGCCGGTTGGTGCCAATACGTCTGTGTCACTGAAAAATAAAACAACAGTGGCCTATGAATACGATTTGCGTTTTGAATGTTAGTTAATCGATTATAATAACCAAGTTATATCACTCCGTTAAAATATATTTTTACAAAAAAATAAATAAAAATCCTTTATTTAGATTTTAGCATCATTTCCGTACTCTTGTCAATGCGAGATAAATATAACCATTGTGATATATTTAGTCTAGAAAGAGATTCTAATAACATGTATCATACATATACAATAATAATATAAAATAACAAAATATTGTTCTAAACAGATTGCATGTAATACATAAAGTAAGCCTTCATTTTGATGTGGGAAATAATAAAATATCAAACGATATCAAGATTTTAGAGTTGATGTTTACGGTATATATTTGAATCCAACCATGTGGACATAGGACCGTTTTGACTAGCTGAAATTGAAAGTTTAAGAGACGGATGTAATGTATTATACATATAGTTAATCCCAGAGATCAAAAGCAACACAAGTTTGTCTCTGGAATATTCTATATTCAAATATCATTAGAATGTCTAATGTAGGGGAGATATATTTTCGTCGAGTAATACTCTCGACAATTCAGCATCATTTGTGCACATCTGAAATGACAACGTGTAGATACATAAACGCTCTGAAAGTTTAATTTCCGTTTTACATTGGTAACTTCTTGCCACTGCTTACAATTCGATGCGATTAGTAGTAATATTTCTCGATTATTAGGTGAGTAGTATTTTAAGATTGGGAGTGAAGTGAGATGTACGAGTATGCATTGGTTTTTCAAAAAAGGTTATTTATAAACTCTCGTGAAAAATATTTAAGGTAAAAATAATGATAAAAATATATTTTGAACTTTCATTAATTTTGAAAAAAAATAATTTTCCTACATTAAAAAGAACCATTTTTTTTTAGTTTTTTTCAATATTTTCATAACTAAGGAAAGATAACATATTCTGTATAATTTTTAAGAAATATATTATAACATGTAGTTTTTAAGTAAGTTCCACTACTATCTTATTCACCACTATCTTTATTCAAGACAAGTAAAGCATCATGTACAGTGAAACTAACGACAAGTGATTGCGTCATCTACATGTATTTTTATGATTTTATTTTATTCGATATGGTAATTCTTATACAAATTGAATATTATTTGTGTATCTTGGAGTGTCACGGGAATTATAAAAGGTAATTATAACAAGTATGAACATAAGTTATATTTTTATTTATTTGTTATGTATAGAGAATAGGTCTTTATAAAAGCTATATAATATTTGTTTTTCTATTTCTCAAATTCTATTATGCACATAATACATATATTTTGTTTGCTTATAATATTAAAATATAAATGTTTAATGTTTATTAAACTTTTTAAAACATATATAGCAGTAATATTCTTACCACATGTACCTCATATAGGAAAAAATGATAAAACTTTATTTGCGAAAATAATTTAGTTGAAGTTGGTTCAAACAAGATAAGAAGCTTAACAATCACTTGTCGGTAATTATTATAAACTATGCATATTATATCTTTTTGCAACAAGATAGGTTGATTTGCAGGAATGATGTTTAAAACTACATACTATACTGTTATATTTTGTCTTTCAACTTGATACTTCTGTGTTTTGTAATGTCATTAATTTACTCATAGGTAGTGAAACTCATTCACTATACTGTTTATGTTGCTCATAATAGGAAAATATTAACTTAAGTGTTAGCTACGTTCAATATTCAATAAAAGACCTTTCCCTTAATAAATTATTCATCCAAAATATACTATTAATTTCGGTAAATTAAAAACTCGAATTAACTTTATTTGGGTTTTAATATTTAT
>PVMI01065823.1:0-16627 GCA_008528875.1 Aulacorthum solani | reverse complement strand
ATTTTAAGTTCTTGCATATTATGTACGATGTTCTGAATATTGGTTTTATTCTGATTATATTATTATTTTTATGACCAACGGTCTACCCTAGTGTTGGATTATAACTTTATATTCAGATTGGAACACAGATAGAGTGGCCTTAAACGATATTGTTTATTTACTTATTGTATATTATATTATAATACTTTTCAAGCTTTTAAACCTTTCAATACTTTTGAGCACAAGTAATTTTTATGACTGTCAATATATATTATATTTATGCAACTGTTAACTACATTGTTATAGACTTATCAATAAATACATGAATAATGTATAAGTTTCATCGTATGTGTGGTGCATGATTTATAATTTAATTTCGAATCATATCATATTAACTTTATTAAATATTGTCATATAGCTGTGTTGTATTAGCATTTGGTAATTAATAATTTTAAAGCGTATATGTATATAAAAGGCTAAAATATCCAAATTTTCATACTGTACACTTTTTATAAATATAATACCTACGTACAATATTGTCATGGGACTTCACATCTATATATTTAAAACAAAATCAATAATAGTAATCAAAATGTGTATGTAACACCATATTTAATAATTCGGATATCATACATTCTTTAATGTCGTACGCATCACTCTCAATATTTCGTACTGCACACAAAAGGTGATCTTCATTCTGCAAACATGATCTATAATCTATATATTACATATTATCATCGATCTTCCGGTCCATGCATTTTTCATATATATCTTACAACTGTACTTTCAAGTCAACTGCATTATTCTCATTTTATTTTTGTGTCTCTTCCCTACCTACTATATTATATATCTACTGTTTTGCCGTAACTACTCATATGGTTTCTACGATTTGTTTATTTCCCGACAATCTTAACAATTTGATGATTTCTTTTGTGATATTTTCGTCGATAGATCATTTTGTTTAAAACTCCACGCATTCAGATTAAAGTACACATTTATCATTGCTTTAAAATTGATTACGACAGTACAACAGTATTCTATGTCGAGGTGAGTGCTCCATACCCTTGGCAGCCTCTAAAAGTCTAAAGTGCTGTCAAGCTGTACCCTCTTGTAATTTGAACTTCTGTTACTGAATGGTCTCTTCTTCACGTTTTTCGTTTTGTAGTACCAAGTTTTTCTCACAAATGATTTTTTATAATTTAATATGTACTTTTATTTTGACAAACAACAATCAGAAGTTGTGACTTATGATGAGTGTATATTTTTTGCTAGTGGTGCGTGGGTTACCAACTTCAGTTGGTATCCAAAATAAGTACCTACTTCGGATTCTCGTCGATGTTACACATTTAATACAAAGTTATTTTTGGCAGATTCTTATGTATTTCAAATTTGAAAAAAAGTAGTGATTAATTCGGAAATAAACAAATAAAATCAATAAATAAATTCATACATTAAATAATTTTTATATTAAATATTAGTTATTAATAAATAACTATTAACTAATAAATAATTAAAAATAAATAATATTAATATACAAAAAGAGTGATCAACTGATTTTCTTAAAACTTTTGCCACCTTTTATATGTTTGAAAATTAGATCTTATAAAATGATTATAATATTTTAATTGTATTGGAAAATATTGATATCATTTTTTAATTTTCTTTGATGTATCATGCTCGTTGAAGTAGAAAGGACCTCACAAATCAAAATAGTGGGCTTGTGTATAATATAGATTACATTAACCCCTATCCTCCTATTATACCAATGTTTAATATAGGTTTCTAATCTTTTAAAACTAAATTATTATCGAGCTTTGTATTTTGATTACAAAATATAAATATATTATGTTAATAAATGAATCCATTGATTAAAAATAAAGTAATAATTTTACAAATTAAAAACTAAAAACATAATTTATATAAGCTCTTTATCCCAGCAGATTCTGCAACTTTAGAAATTAATTATAGGCCATAGGCCATAGTCACAGTTTGTTAGTGACGTGTGTTTAAATTTGGAATTAATTAATAAATAGTACATTTAAAATAAACCAATCAAATGAAAAGGTATTTTATTAAAATCACTTTACCCATAAATTCATTACTTCACTTTTGTAAAGTATTATTAGTTTTTACCGAACCACATAACTTATTCTAATACGATTCAATCACAGTTTATAATAATGACATGTCACACATCCCTATAATAAATAGGTTTAAAGATTAAAATAAACTACTTAATTTTAAAAGATTGGTATATTTTATGTGATTTAGCACGATGTACTTTGTGTATTACAGTCTACAATAGAATTCTCATTTAAGTAGACAATATGAAAAAGTAGTAAAACTGTGTAGATCATAAATATTGTCTATAATCAGTGCCAACAACCAACCAATAGAAAACGTGGTTGACCCCACTCTCTTATTACCAAGGCTTTCTACATAATATATACACTCATATGAATTACTTAGTTTTAGTAGCAACACAGCTTAAGACCGTGCCAACCATTTGGCGCATTACATAATTTTCTAATTAATTATTAAATTAATTTGCTTTGAAAAATAATTATATTAGTATTATAGTGACATTTTGAGAAACTGTCCCACTTTGGTACCTATATAAGTATAGTACAACAGCCGTTAGAGGAAGTTAATACCTATCATGCAATTGGGATTTAAATTTTACTAATGTTAATATCATAATATCACAATGTATTAGATTATCGTGATAGGCATGTGATAATATATTATTATTATTGTAGTCTAATTTGTACATTGTGGTTGAATTTGGGTGGTCGAAATATTTGGTATTTGATATCGTAACAGAGTTTTATATATACCTAGTGATCAATATCACTGTAATAAATTAGTGACAAGTGTCTCCCTCTCCCATGCTTTATATTGGCCCCAAATGTATTATGCACAATGCAACTAGAAAGCTTATTCTCTGCTATCGTCCTATAGGATTATTATGATGGATGAGTTAAATTTTAATTTAATGATACATTGATAAATAATAAATTAATGTAAACGATGAAAAAAGATTTTGAGCTGTCTGAGCAGTTCTTCACCAAGTTGAAAATTGGAGCATTTTACTACAAATTATCTTCGGACAAAAAAAATTATCATATACACATCATTATAAAACATTAAAACTAATAAATTCACTGAGACTAAAAATAAAGTTAGAATAAAAATATATGCTTAAAAAAACAAAATCATCAAAAATTAAAGTCTTGAAAAATCGATAGAGATCTACCTGCGCATCTTATTATAACACTAATAATGACTATCAGCTGTGTATTATACAGTATAAAACATGTTAACAGGCAAAACCACACAGCTTTTAGCCAGCGTCTTCGCCGGATGCTGTTTCGTTGGCGTGGCTGTCACCGCGACTTTCATGACCCGCATCCGATTATTCGTATACGCTTCCGCGTCTGAGAAACGAAAATCGGACAGCGCCAGGTCGTTTGCTGCCGTCCGCGATGCATTCCGCAACACCAAACTTCAGCTTATCGCTCCACTGTCGTTGTTCATTGGACTCGAACAAGGATTTATCTATTCCGATTTCTCCAAGGTTAGTATTCCTTTATAGTTATTAGTTATACTTATGGTACAGTGGGCATATATAATAATAATAATAAAGCTATTGGCCACCTATACATTAAATTATAGTGTGTACATAATATATTTTACTGATGGTTCAAAAAGTAGAGTAAAAAGAATCAATGATCACTAATAATATTTAAGTTATGTTTTTTTTTATAATCAATATGAAAATCAAAAAAAAAGTATTAAGTTATTAAATATTTTGAATTAGGTGACAAGTATAATACTCTAAAATGTAAAGAAACCAGCTGATCATTCTTCAATAATTTCCATTAGCCTTAATCATGGTCAGCCCACTCACATTTTGTTAAATAAAATTTAAACTTTTCTATTATTCCATATCGAAGAGACTGACGGCATTACGAAAAATATATAAAGTATTAGCTCCTCCTGTCTTCTCCACTTTTATTATTTTTATATTTTATGTCTTGTCATCACTAATCACATTTTCGATCAAAAAATTTGTTTTAGTTTTCAATTTTGATGATGGTTTATAGAAGTTAACAATTATTTACAGTATCGGTAGAATGGGTGAATAAAACATGTTAATAATTTTCTTAATTTTTGGGAAAAAAGGTAAAAAGTAGTAGGGACTCGGGATTTTTAGACATGACAACATTTTCAAAATATGTTGGCTCTTTTCAGTTAATTATAGACATTTGAGATTTTAAACTTTTTAATTTTAGTTTAGTGCAATGAATGTATTGATTTTACAGTGATGTGTGCTTTATTATTATTATTTTTTTGTTAAGATACTATAGTTTTTACTAGAAAACCTGATTTGTTCATCAACTTCAATTGAGGTTTCTGGTAATAAATTGGACCAAGTTGCTACTTTTAAGAGGTTACTTTTGAATTTAACTTAAAAAGGCAGTTGGTAATAACTCAGCTTTTTCCAGTTAGCTTGAATATTAATACGTCAAATGAATACCATGTACAAATTACGAATATACAATTGCAGTCAAACAAATTGTATTAACTTATAGCTTAGCATTCTTAATGTTGACTTAACTTAATTGAATTGTTTTAATTAACTTGCACACTTTTAGATTTTGATCAAGCATATGGTTGACGGCTATATGCTAATATGTAACCCATATCCTACCACTAAGGAATGAAACCTTCGATTGAAATCGAAACCATTTCAAAAACAACAAAAACTCATAAAAACTTTTTTATTATGCCTATAAAATGATACAGAGATAGAGGGGTTTTTTTGTATTCAGCAGTTATTTTATGAGTACTATACTCAAAACAAAAAATTATACTTCGGTAATTTCTCGCTACGTATTAAGTATTAAATTATTTTAACGATTTAAAAAAAAAAATTATTACAATAAATACAGATTTATGTTTTTTTTATATACTGCAAAAATAAACATTAAACATATACAAAAAAATAAATTCATAGTATTAGACATATTTTTTTCCAATTCAAAAATTTTGAATCGGAAACATTTATTAAGATAAAAATACCCGCAGCATATTAATGATTTTATATTTTTATAGAAATCGAAACTGAAGTCTTAAAGCTTCATAATTTGGGGAACGAAAACTGTAACAACCATCAGTTCGTTTTATTATTTCAACAAACCAAAACTTTACGCTATAGTTAAGGTAATAGGGTCGCTGCATCCCCCATGCCGGCGAGAGTATTAGTAGACTACTACACGTTACGGGCAAAATTAATTAAACGATATTATTATAACGATAATATTACAGTTTACCACGTACAAATAGGTATATGCGACACACAGTAATTATACTCGTAGAGATAAGTTACCGACATCGCTGTGGTGGTAGTCTATTTAAAATATATGTTACCTAATCAAGCCCGGAGCCGCGTTTGTATGCGTCATCGTGGGGGTGGATTGGGGACGGACAATGTTAGTAAATAAGTGGGTTCAAAATGTCGAAGACTTATAATAATTCGTTGCTGACGCACTGCAGACAGTGACTTTTTTCTTTTCATATTAAAGATTTCTTGGGATAAATGTTTGATAATTTATTACAAGGTCCTTCATAAGTTTTTCGTGAAAGAATTTAAAAATAAAGAAAATTCAGTCACTTTTTTTTAAGCGTTCAATGTTTTAATTTTAACGAAATCAGATATTGAAACGAAAAAACAAATTTACTTATTTTGTTATAAATTTGTAGTTAAATATAAATAAATCGTATTGAAACTTGAAACTTTAGGTTAGATACAAAATAAAATATGATATAAATTATTAATACAATAGTCAATAGTATTGTAAAAATAAAAAAACTGGAACTTAAATAATAATAATAATTTTATATTATTACATTGGTTGAGAAAGAAAAATAAATTAGAATCAGTTAAATACCACGTAGAGGAAGGTGTTGAAACACATGAATGTAACAAGTAATTATGAAAATAAAAATTATACTGTGATAACAATATATTAATTAACACGTTATACTATTATTATTGTGAAACAATCATTAAGACATTAATTGTTATTTGTTTTAAACTATAGTTTTTCATTACATAATCACTTAACACACTGTAAAGTAATTTATTATTTGAAACACACGTCGCACTACAAAAGTTGTAAAATAAAATTTGAACCATGAAAAGTTAATACAATTTCCTTGAATATTTATTAAATTAGAGTTTCTCAACTTGTAATTGCCATCTATACGTATTATACTATAATACACAGTATGCAATATACACACCTACTGAAATAATATTTATGCAAAAGACTAGGATAACTATTTCACCTTAATGTCCACCATTTGTTATGGTTATCGTTGAATAATTAATGTAGAACTTTAATGTAGGTACCTATTTTAAAAGTTTCCTGTCAAAATAGTTGTTTACATTCTTTAGTTTGGAAAAAAATGCATTCTGAAATTAATGAGTGCTGCAATTTTTGAGTGCGGCTGCACAATTTTATTGCCACATTAGTATTTGTATTTATCATGCTGGTTAAATCTGGAACATCTGAAACATAATAATGCACGCTTGTAGTCATGTAGGTACTTTTATACACCACCCATAAGGCTATATAGTATATATAATATATATATATAACTATCTATACATGTGAAAGTAGATTTTTTTGTAACAGCTAATCGCAGAAATGGCTTGACCGATTTTTATGATTTGTTTTTGTTGTATTCGTAGTTGTTAGGGCAAGGTGTGTAATATGAAAGAAAATTTTAGAAAAATCCACAAGAAAAGAAGAAAATCTGGATGCTAAAAATACAATAGTGGTGCCATCTGTCCATCAAAAAAATAAACTAAATAATAGCTAATTTTCTTAACGTTACCCACGGATCCTACATCATTAGCACTCAACGTGTTAATAGCATTTGTAAATACGTATGCACCTCACAGGGTCTGCAATCCACTACAGGTGGATTGCCAACCTGTAAATATACGGCTCGCATAATCACAAGCGCGTCTCATTGGAAATGCTGTGCGGGATGGCTATAGCCTATAATGCCTGACTCACCAACTGATCAACGTAAAGCCTAAATAATGATACGCTGAGGCTTGAAACTGGCATGGTACCAAGATGTCAATGTGCACTAAAAAAACATTCAAGAAGACCGATGACATTTTTTAAATTTTGAACACTATTACACAGAATTTAACATAACGAATTGAACAAAGTTTAAATCATACTAGAGTTGGGATTTTTAACTGGCAACAAATCCTTGGCACTGGCAACACCGGGCGGGACTAGCAATATATAAACTGAATTTTTTTTAATATGTACGATAAGATAAATATAAATAATATATATGAAATAACAATTAATAGTCTATTTTTGCAATTACAGTTTTACGTCGTGTGTTCAGTGGGTGTGTCTAATGTGCCCACGGTTTTGCTAAGCTTGGGACTGCTTCAACTGGTAGCCGGTTTTACCGTGAGTCTGATCCTGCAACACATACGCCGGTACCACATAATAGGTATATACACAACGATTACAATATATACATATAATAATATAGTATTGTATATACTTCATTAGCTATAAATTATTATTAAAAAATACCAAAGTGGCCGACCCTAGTTGGCTCTCGTTTATGTTATTTCGTAACGATTATTATTACCACTACGGTTTTCCAGTGATTGGGTTGGCGTTTCATTCGTGTTTACTAATGGTGCTGATGAAGTGGAAACCGTCTGGCGACGATGCTGCGCTACTGTACGTCATAGCAGCCGCCTGGGGTGTGTGCAATGCCATTTGGAACACACTGTGTTTCAGTAAGTATTAATAACTTTATGGCGAGTATAATATTGATTATCTTACCAAACATCTCAACATTGTATAATTAAATTCATCATTTTGTTATTGTCATCAATACATGTCATCAAAACTATAGGTCAAAGATTTTTACAAATAAGCTACTTATATTAATTATACTATTATTACTACATATTATTATAGTAATAGTACATTATAATGTATAGTACCTATATACTATACTATTACTCTATATTTAAAAATTTAGTAAGACAAAACTCAAATTATTGCATACTATAATATTATTTAATTAATTACCTAGAGGCTAGAGGTAGGTATAGAGATACCTAATTGAGTTCTAATGATATATTTGCGAAGGGGGATAATGATATCGATGGGTTCAGATAAGTACGCATCATATAATAATCTCACTCGGTGACTTTCACTTTATCAATTTCTTTAGAATTGAATATTTATAATAATTAATATTAAACACCTAGTAAAAATACCAATATACTCTTATGCTTACTTATTTCTAGATTTGTTATTAATTTTCAAAACTATATTTGATATGATAATTTGTTTACTAATCACTATGAGGAACCTTTTTAGAATACTTATACTGCACTACTGCAATATTAATTATACTCTTCACAAATTTGACACTTTCAAACATAAAATCTTACACTATTCTCTTTGTAACTACTACATATTAGAACTCATAGTACCTACTGTTAATTTAAGTGTATATCAATAAAAAAACGGCTGCCTTATTCAAGGAGTTGAATAGAATTTTTGTGCAGGTACACATTTTTGTAATCAGAAAAACACATCTTATTATTGCATTTTTACTAAATCTTTCTTTTTTTAAAACAGTAACCCAAATAATATATTGTAATATACAAAACTGTATAATAATTAATAATATTATTAGGTATATTAATATTATGTGTATTATTATAATACCGATCCTAATAGTCAAATATTTTTCTTTGGACCTTATAGACAATATTGGCAGACGACAGTTTAATTAAATTATTAAATTACTTAAAGTAATCCATAAAAACACGGTCTTACAAAATTTAATTTGTGATAATTGTTAATGTCAACCAGTATCGTATTGATTTAAGCTAACGTGAGACCCTAGCAACACATAGGTATTGAACCATTATTTTTATTTCGTTCTATTAATATAATATTATATAGTATAGGTTTAATATAAATTTAAAGTTCACAAAAATAATATTTTTTGGTGAATCAATAAAAACTGATGGATAATAAATACTAGAAAGTGCTAAGATATTGTGATGTTTGTAATACCACAACTTCTAAAGTTTTATTAACAAATCATATGATACCGGGAGTTTATATCAAAAATAATATTATGCACAATATACACTCTTTCAAGGACAAATAAATTCCTTCATACATTTTGTTTTACAAATATCGAATTCATACTTATTTAATTGTATAATAATATCTGTATAGTCAACATATTATTACCTCATAATTCAATACATAAACTGATATTAAACAGATGCTTATCTGCATACTTGATTGTATAATTACGATGACCTCTCTTATAGGTATCTAATATATTCTAGGCCTATAATAAGGTTAGGTTAAAAATTATTGAACTTCATATGCCAATAACTAGTTAAGTAAAATAAATATAAAACCTGGTAGGTAGTAATATAGGTATTCGTTGACTAAAAACGAAAAAAAAATGTCTGGAGAAAACTAGGTTTTCCTTTCAATACGATCTGCTGAGAGAAAAAAAGAATTGTTGCCTAAATCGTTTATTCGTTTGTATGTGTATAAATATAATACACAATATATGGCACTGGTTTGTGAAAATAATATTATAATATAAAATGAGATTCTATTTTAGAATGTATAGCCGGTGAGACAACAATACAGACAAAAAACGTTTCTGTTCACGACTTATGACTGTATTGACGGCAGCGCCGGAACTTAATGGCTTTGACCATGGCCGTCATGTTTATAGTGTGGTGTTGAGGGGGTGGGTGGGTTTTTGTTGTTGCTGGATACAGGATTATAATATATGGTATATTATATTACATATTTACATTATATACTGCTTAGTATGTATATAGAATATACATAAACATTATAAAAATCACGTAAATATTTAAAAAAAAAAAAATGTTTTTTCTTCCATTTTTGTGTAATTATTAAATCTGTGATAAGCTTACATTATTTGGTTTATAAAGATATTTGCTTCGTTAAATTCAAGTGAAATTTATATATCAATGAAAAAAGTTACATTGTGAAAATTCAAAATTCATAAATTTTACCTACCATAATAATTCAGTAAAAAAATGTACTGAAATAAATATTTTTGTAAATATTTTTTTAACGCATATAAAAATTACTATAACAAATATATTCTATATTACAAAATGCTATAAAAATTGTTTACTGTCTTGTGCTTTTTTTTATATCTTGTTTGTTGCATCAACAGATTAAACATTTTGGGTCAAACCGTATAAGACGAATTTATATTTAGGTATAATGTATACATAGGTTAGTGATTGTAATTTATAGGTATTATATTATTGTACTAAGTTTTTTAGTATATAAAATGTCCGGTTTTCGTTGATGTTCTGTGCAATAAAATGTCTAGATCATTTTTTTCAGAACTTTTTTCATGGACTTAAAATTATTTCACTGATATATAAAGCCATTTTTGGATGATTTCATCAAATTTTGATTTTCGTGATTTTAAGCAAACCTACCTAAGAACCAAATTTTCAATTGTTTTGATTTTTATACCATTTAAGGAGCGTTCTGTGACAATACAAAATTTTTCTGTACATTTTAAAGCTGGTGTTTTATATGAAGTTGAATTAATATTTCAAACCAAATCAAAATCCGAATGATTTCTGAGTTGTTAAAATGTGCATACTAAGGACTAACAGGTGGCGAATTTGTTTGGTGAATTTCTCTGTATGTAAGTAATCAAATCATTTCAATATTTTTACTAAAAATATGTTTGATGTTTAATGTGCTTGAAATTATAACTTGACACCTTGATTACTGGCGACATCTATAAAGATTATAGATGAGCTGCGATTATTTATACAAAATTAAATGTCAGAAGATAATGATATATTACTATATTTTATACTTATGTATTGAAGCGAACATGTCACATACGAGTTTAGATCCCCCTGAGATCGGGTTTGATTGAGGTTCAAATTTATGAAACATCTCAATTCCCTGGAAATCATATTAAATTGCAGTCTATGCATAATAATATGGTTATTAATTATTTTACTATTACCGTGATGGTGTCATAGTGATTGGTGGCAATCTCTTATCTAATAATTATTTGGTATTTTTATTATTGTAAGTACTAGGTACTTGCTAATAAAAAAAATAATTTATATTTTGCTTAAATGTCTGATAAAATACCTATGTCTTGTTACATTACATTGTTAATTCCCTGACAGTTCCATGGAATTAAAAGAAACTTGTGGGGGAGTGGGCGATCAGTGCCTAAATCGTATAAGTCATTGCATTATTAATGTATTTTCAGACTTCGTGATATCCCTGTATCCGGACTACTGGCACGGGCCGATGGCGCACGGTTACTTCTTTCGGTACGCGGGCATGGCGCTGGCGTTCGGATTGCACAGCATCGTGTGCAACACCACCAAACTGTACTGCCTGTCGGCCGCGCTGGTGTTGGCCGTGGTGCTGTACGGCTGGTTGGAGTGGCGGTTGCAGCTGACCGGCAAGCGGCGACGGACGGCCAACCGTTCGTCATGACGACAGACGGGAGCCGCGTCCGGCAACTAACCCGTCACCGCGCAAGTCATCGACCGGATACTGTCGTACCCACGATCTGAACGAGCGACGACCGTGTGCCAAAGCCGAAGAGTATTTTCGCTCAACACTTCTCTGTAACTGCAACAGCAGCCACTACCACCGCCGCTGCCGCCGTCGTCAGTCGTCATCATATCTGCATCGCACCGCAAACTATTATGTATTATTGTTTGTGCGCCGCCTGCAGCACGGCGACGTCTCGCCGAATTAATTACACAGCACAAAATATCATAATATGATATCCAGGGGCGTAATTAAGGGATGGCAGGGTAAGGGGGATAGATCCTTCCCAGAGCCTCATATATTATAGGAATAAATACATAAATAGGCTACCACTCATCGTGCTGTACTCGAAAATTTAGTATTTTGTGTGTAAAAAAAATTTCTCTCCTCCCCAGGACGAATTCCTAATTACGCCAGTGAATATATCTGATATCAATTATTATCTGCAGCGAACCTCTATAAGGGCAAACGGACAACTTACTGGCCCGCGCTGACTATATTATGTGTTATTATTACCTACTTTATATTATTATCCAACCGTATTTGTTGTTGTTTTTGAATTTGACGTATGTATAAAATATTCGTCGTCTGTAATACATAATAATGTGTGCGTATAAATACATACAGGGTGGTTTTTTCTATTTATTTAACGCGCCACTCGTAATTTTATAAAAAAAAATCAATTAAATTTGCATTTATTTACAACATATAGGTACCGGCTAACTATACTTAAACGAATCGATTAAAATAGCCATATTTTACTAGTAGGTATATTATTCTGAAATGACGAGTGGTTGTTTAAAATAAATCACGCTGTATAAATACGTATGATAAAATACACAGTACAATGTTATGCGTGAATAAAATTGCGTTCATTCAAACTTTTTTCATGACCACCTGTACCTATGATTATAGATACGATTTGCAGAATTGGACATTCCATCGCTATTTATTCCTAACAATTCACAAACAAATCGGACTTTGGGAATGGCACGCAATAAACAGACACCACTTCCGCCCACTATAGACTTATAAAAACTCGTGCTATACTTTATTCTAGATTATTGTCGTAATACCCGTTATGGAGGTATGATAATACTACTATCACGTTATGTGCGCGTAAAACCCAGACGCTCCAACCAAAAAGTAGAAAAAAAACCCTAACAACTATTGAGATACCTATACATATTATAACAATAATTATTGTTATGTAACAATCCTATGATTTTATGTCTTTCATTAACTCCCAATTAAGTTGTATTGAGTTTATAAATGTGTTTCAATTTTAAAGCAATTGGTTTTGATTCGTTACGAAAATATAGTAAATTTATTTTGTGTTAGATGTGTGAATTTTAAAATTCCAAATTGCTCTATTTTAATAACCTGCATATCTTTAAAAACTTAACAGTACGTATTACAAATACACTTTTTAAATGTAATTTTTATGTTCTATGTGTAGAATATAAAAACAATAACTTTAAATGCCTATCTACAAATAAAATATATTAGATTAAAATATAATATAGACCTTTTGAATAAAACAAAATAATAATAATTGTTCGTAATATTTGCATGTGTTTTTATTTTTAAATTATAGTATGAAGTAATACATACCTAACTACTATAATATATTTAGTAAGACAACTAAGTACATTTTCACTTAACAATAAAGATTTGGAACATAAACAGAAATGTTGAAAATATTCAATTTGTGTATTTTTATTTTTATTTTAAATAGATGATAATATTTCAAGAATTTCCTTGATCTCTTAAAGCAAATATTTGACTGATTTTCAAATAATAATGATATTGCATATTCGCATTTCGGGTAAAACACTTAAATGTCTTCATAAATTCAATTACAATATTAGTTAACTATCCTAAATAATAGTATATTGATGGAATATATTTGAAAAAAATAATAAAACCCAATAAACGTTAATACACTTTATTTCGTCGTAGAGATTAAGCCATTGAACTTCTGTTATTATTAAATTATCAAAAACTAATTGTTTAGTAAAAATTAATTCTATATTATTAAATAATCAAATGGCATAGTTGAGAAAAAAATTGAAGGCTTGAAAATTAATTGTTTTAGGTTACCACCTACGTTATATACATTTTTAGTTATATTTCCTAAAAACAATGGTTATTACTCATTTACAATACATAAATAATAATGAATATTACCTAATTATAGTTTTAAACTGCTAGTTATGAAAACTTCTACAGCTCCCAACTCAAACTGCAATAAATTAACAAAACAAATTAAAGAAATTATTTTATGTTGTAGACATTTTATTATTAGTGTTGATATCAGTCTCGAGTATTAACCAAGACTTATATTTTTATACCCAAATATACTGAATAGTTTGAGATCTACAGATTGTTTGGAAGAAAATATTATCCAGCTGAAATTCAAAATTTACAAACAATTTAAGCACATAATGTCCCATTATGTTCTGCTGACAAAATATTTGGGAGTCAGGAACCTCAAAAAGTTTCCATGTACAGTAAAATATCAGGACTTAAGAGGTCATATTATGTGTCTTCTACGCATCCTCATAACTTTGCCACCTGGCAAACATTGAAAGTGCTGAAAGTGCTGCAGTTACCCCGATTTGTTACCTAATATTTATTATTGACATATTTATTATATTTAAAGTCGATTTTATGGTTGATTTTATTTTCACTCAATGTTAAGATGTATGTTTGATTTATGTTTAAGAATATAGAAAAAAGTTTTGAATTAGATTTAAGTACCTACCATGAAGTTAATGTGTGAAGCATTCCTTAAGGCATACCCCAATCCNNTCCTAGAAATGCGTTGTGAATATAATTTAGGTACGTTAGTGATGGTAATTAATAAAACGCACAAATTATTAATGTCGCTCAACAATATAATGATTGTCAGAAATAATTATATTGGATATTATACGAGTAAATTTAATATTTTATAAGTTTATAATATTCCACGTCATAAAGAATATAATGTGACCTCTCGTCCCTGTTGTTTACAACGAAGAAGCCAATTAAAAATATTAATTATGCTGTTGCATTTAGATGAATTATATAATATGATAATACTATAATTAAATTTTAATGGATGTTAAATATATATTTATAAAATGTGAAATTATTATTTAAGACACCACTTTGGTGCGATGTTTTGTAAACTAATATTTATTCCTGCTTTCAGTTTAATCTAAAAATAAGTTACCTGTATGAATGTCTACAATGTTGTAATTTGTACATAGTCATAAGACGTATAGTTTTAATAAAACACGTTTTAAAGTAATTGTGATTAATATGTTATTTAACATTTAACATTTAACTTACCTCTTAAAAAATAAATATTTCGCATACGCCTATACAGAAGACGAATTTACAAAAATCTACTCTTGTCCACCTAAACAAAATATTCATTATTATAGTGACATACTATACTACTATAGAGTAGACTTCGACTATAACGAAACAATGGCAAGTTATAACTTATTCATATGCAATCATAGGCGAGAATATTGTTTGAGATTTTTTTTTTTTTTGGGGGGGGGGCGCCTTATTATAATAATTGATAAGCTTAAAAAAAGGTTGGAAATGTTTTGGGGAACTATCGAATATTTTGAGGGGGTTGGATTTTAAAGCATCCTTCCTATTGGTCTTATATTGTATGTAACCATAACAATATAATAGGTACAATCTATTATATTAAACAGTGAATACCTAATAAAATAATCAACTTACCTTATCATGCATAAAACACACTATGAATTAATTTAATATTTTAATTGAACTCCACAGCGATGACAAGAAAACGGAACATTTCGTTATGATTGTGTTGTGCACACCATTTTGACAACATTTATTAATACACGCATTTTAATTTTTCTGATTTCATTGTATATAACAATAAGATATATTTTTTTATACACAGTTTTATACTTTATACTTATATTCCGTATAGTATAATATTATTAGCTTCAAATGGCCAATAGCAATCTACGCATATAGGTATTATAATTGTATTATGTAGACATCCTGTTATATTTAAGTAATAAATCAACAAATAAAAAAAATATACGAATGCAAATTTATATCAACTAACGTTAATTTCTATGAGATGTTAATTATTTAAAGAATGGCCTCGAGATGTTTATTGAGCTCATGACGTGCGATTAGGAGGTGTAGCAGTTGTAGTAGACTAAATGTAAACAAAACTCTATCAAATCTTGTTATTAATATATGTTATTCAGTTATTCTTGTTAGATTATTAAATAGCAGGTAATAAGTAGGTGTATAAGAATATTTTTGCATTCGAATTAAAAATAAATACCTGTACGATGTCGATGACATTCACGTACATATTTCTTAGATTGAAACCACAAAAATGAAAGAATAAATGATAGAAAATGATACAGGTTTATTAAAAAATAAACTTAACTACTAATAATACACGTGTGGAAGCCTACTATTATATCGATTGACGAGCAATATCATTATTGGGATTTGAAATTGTGTCCAAATTTTTTAATACCATATAATTTGTCACGAATTGATAGTTTCGTGAATTTTACTTTGGGAATAAGATGATAATTTATTCGTTAATTTATTGCCTGTGTGCCTCAGATATAATTTGATTAATAAATTGCAATAATATATGGTATCAAGTACAGCCGTATTAAGCCATTTTGGAAAAAAATGCAAGCATCCTTCTACTAAAAATACTTACGAGTGGGATTATTTGGGGGGGGGGGGGTAACCCCAGGCCCCCAAAAAAAAAATTTGGGTCAATATGTTGTTTGGTTATTTAATGCTTATAAAAAAAAAAATTTAAAAAAACACCAAAAAAAAAAAAAAACTTTTTTTATATAAAATTTTTAAAAAAAAAACATAAATTTCTTTTAAACTTGAATTGATGTAACTCAATCCAATAAACAATTTAATATATTATTTAAAAAAAA
>PVMI01065805.1:0-12948 GCA_008528875.1 Aulacorthum solani | reverse complement strand
AAGCGGACAAGCAGTTAAAAAAGTGAAATCGTACAGATTTGAAAGCCAGCTACAGCTTTTGCTTGAATACATGGAAGAACGCGAAACAAAGGGGAACATTTTAAGGCATCCTGACACTGAATATGCAGAACTTAATAATGATGGTGAAGGACGAGAATCTCTGCAAACAACTGATATTCCTAATTCTCCAGAAGTATCCAAGCAACCAGTCAGCCAGTCATTCACCCAACATAATCTTTCTTCTAGCAACGATACACTTTCTTCCTCTGCTGTGAAATTTGCTAAGCCTAGTAATAAAAAAAATATTTAACCTGAGACAGCAGCATCTACACTCATGAAGTACATACTTGAAAAAAAGAAGAAGAGACAAAATCAAGCAAAAGTGGACTACCCACCGTAACTTTGGACAACCCTATCGACTGTTTCCTCTTTGGGATATCACATACTTTAAAATCACTACCTCCATACTTGCAGAATATAGCAAAGACTGAGATTTTTTCTACAGCGCAAACGATGCAAATTACTATCCTCGACATCCAAATCAGTTGGAAACCATTGACGAAACTTCCTCTTCCCAAGATACAGCAAAAGAATATTGGTAAAATTTAATATCTGATTAATTATAAATTATATATAAATGTATGGTAATAAATATAATATTAATTTAATTTTTGATTACATGAATATATTATTAAAAATTTTGAGTAGTTAATACCTAATGATGAATAGATTGATTACATTGGCAATGACAGTTGAAAAATATTAAAAACACAGTCATATTTTTTTTAATAAGCATTGTAAGTTCAAATTGTGACAAAATACGTAAAAATCACGATAATTTACAAATTATTTTGAATTTTACTTTAAATAGTGTTGCCAAATACCAGGGTGACCGAGTTGCACTTACTGCGGCGAGTACCTACACCCAAAAGTACTTGGACAATCACACATTTTTTAAGAATTATCATTTTTTAAGGGCAACGAAGTGCTCTTGAACAGCTAGTTATTTATAAATTACAAACACCTCAAACAAACCGCCAGTCTTTCTCTTGCAGAAATAGCCTGTCTCCAGCATGTGTCTTTTTTTTTATATACTTCTCCACTTTTGTTAGCAAATCACAAAATGCATTTTGGCTCATTCTAAAATATTCATAAAATTTGAATTCGTGGTCCACCAATCCCCTATACAATGTTGCAAATTCTCCTTCGGTGTCTCGAAACTTCCAAATGGGATGAACCCAGTGTCATATTTTTTCCTTCTTTTCGTCCTCGTCCAAAAGCAATACTATTATACTAAGCCCTTCTATACTAAAATCCATGGTGCACTTAAAAAGTGAATTAATTAAATAAATTAACACTAAAATTAAATTCTAAATAACAGACAGTAGACACGACTGATTACGAGGGAGCACTGATATGAAAATGTACTGTATTGTGAGGATGGACTTGAAAAATACATCGCGGATGGCAGTGAACACGGAAGGCTACGGTTACGTCACGTCACGTCACGTCACGTCACTGTTATGTGTGAATCGACCTTAAGGCTCATATTAATGTCGAGTTTTGCAGTTCCGTCAAATCCATTAAGTAAATTTGTAAATATGTTAATAAAGGAAGTGATTTGGCCGTATTTGAAATACAAAATATAAACAAAAATGACGAAATAGCAAGATACCAGATGGGTAGATACATAAGCAGCAGCGAAGCTATCTGGCGTATTTTCAGTTTTCCAATACACGAAAGAGAACCTTCTGTCCAGCATCTTGCAGTACATCTTGAAAACGGTCAACGAGTATATTTTACCGAAGAAAATATTCTCCAAAGAGCATTTGAGACACCGAAAAAGACACTAACTGAATTCTTTACATCATGTCAAAAATCTGATGTATTCGGCCAATTTGCAAAAACATTATTATATACCGATGTTTCACGCTATTTTACATGGAATAAAATAGGGAAAAAGTGGGAGCCCCGTAAGCAAGGAAAACCACATCCATCGATCCCAGGCATATTTAAAGCTAAGACATTGGGACGACTTTACACTGCACATCCTAAACAACGTGAATGCTTCTTTTTGTGTTTATTGCTGGTTATTCCCGGACCAATATCTTTCGAATATTTGCGAACAGTGAACGATCGAGTGTTCAATACATATCAAGATGCATGTTGCGAGTTGCAACTACTGGAAGCAGATAATCATTGGGACTTGACACTTGCTGATGCAGCATTGACATATACACCGAATAATATTCGTAAACTATTTGCAATAATTTTGACAACATGTTTTCCAACACAATCATCGACTCTGTGGGAAAAATATAAGATTATATGACTGAAGATATACTGCATCGAATTAGACGAACAAATCAATGTCCAAATTTAGATTTCACACCAGAGATGTATAATGAAGCATTAGTGTTGATCGAAGATTTATGTATTTTAATTTCAAATTTGCCACTTAGTCATTATGGAATGTCATCACCTGATTTGCAACGAGAAAAACAGTACAATGACGTTGACTTAGCTACAATTATTGTGAATAATGAGCCATTACTGACAGCCGAACAAAAAAATATTTATAATCGGATAATGCTGACCGTTGATGCTGACCAAGGTGGGTTTTTTTTCTTAGACGCACCAGGTGGAACAGGTAAGACATTCTTAATATCATTAATTCTTGCAAAGACATGTTCCCAACAGAAAATTGCTTAGTCAATTGCATCGTCAGGCATTGCTGCAACTTTGTTAGATGGTGGACGAACAGCACATTCAGCATTGAAGTTGCCATTAGACATTCATAACAAACCAAACGCAATGTGTAACATTAAAAAAAAAGCGGAATGGCTACAGTGTTGCAAAAAAGTGCAATAATAATTTGGGATGAGTGTACTATGACTCATAAACATTAACTTGAAGCATTTCATAGAACTATGCAAGATTTGAAAGTGAACAATAAACTTTTCGGTGGTACTGTTTTACTACTGTCCGGTGATTTCCGGCAGACTTTACCAGTTATTCCTCACTCTACTTTTGCCGATGAGATCAACGCATGCTTAAAACAATCGTTTTTATGGACAAGTGTTGAGATACTTCCATATACAACAGATTTTGCCCGGTGATTTGATGTCTTTTAAATCAATCGACACAGTTATTGATGAAAACGAAATCGTAAACTTTCCAACTGAATTTTTGAATTCTCTGGATTTGCCAGGAATGCCACCACACAACCTTCAATTGAAAATTGGTTCACCAATTATTCTTCTACGTAATTTAAACCCACCTCAATTATGTAACGGTACACGTTTAGTTATCAAAAAAATGACCGAAAATATTCTTGAAGCAACTATTTTGTCGGGAAAATTTAAAGGAGATATCGTCCTGTTGCCACGTATTCCACTGATAGCGTCGGAATCTCCAATACCGTTTAAAAGGCTCCAATTTCCGATTTGTTTAGCTTTTGCGATGACTATTAATAAATCTCAAGGCCAAACAATGTCTATTTGCGGTTTGGATTTGGATAACACATGTTTCTTACATGGACAGCTTTATGTTGCCTGCTCACGTGTAGGAAAACCATCAAATCTCTTCGTGTTAGCGAAAGACAGGTTAACCAGGAATGTTGTACACAAAGTAGTACTTAGATAATTTTTAGTTTTAATAATTTAATTTATTTTTGTATGTTTTTAATGTATATAGTATATTTTGTAAGTAGGTCACTGATTACAAACAATAATTCAATATAAGATGAATAAAATGTAAATTCAGAAAATATATATGTTGGTTTGTGCTTAATTTCAACATTTAGATACTTTACCTATAACTTTTAAATTTTCTCATACATAATAACACTTATACATGGCCTACGAAAATGCCAAAAAACCAATTAATACGCGGACAACGCCGTGTCGGGACAGCTAGTAATAGTATAAATATCTTAAATTTGTGTACCTTCATGAAAAACAATTCTGTTTGGTGAAGTATGTCTTTTGGAGATATGCATAATATTCAATGTTGAACTTTTTTTATATTCATCTAATAAAAATTACGTAACTTTAAATATTAACGTTATACTTAAGTTTCAATAAATAATATGATACCTATATACATACCCAGCTGCTGGTTTAAAACAGTTGATTTAGCTGCTGCGAAAGAAGTATCATTTTTTCAATACACATTTTATTTTCATAACAGAGCTTTTAATCTTACTCTTAGGCTGGATTTAGTGCTCGACCGACGGTCAGCGCTGACGTCGGTCGAACGCACCTATACCAATGAATGCATATGGACAGTGCAGCGCTGATAAATTGCTACGCGCGTACAGCTACGTCGCGCCGACGAGGACCGTCGGGCGTGCGTCGGTCGGCCGACGTGCTATTTTTAGCAATGTAAGCGTTTAGTTCCAAGCTGACGACCGACCGACCGTACACACATCTTTTTATTTATACATTTTAATACATTTTATTTATACAATTGTATGTAATTGTGTAATTGTGTTGTAAATTGTTTATTATATTAGTTAGTATAATTATAATTGCAATATATTAATATAATAATATACAAAAAAATATACATCGATACTGAGCGTGTTATTTCTGAGGTGCATCTTCGACCGCCATTATGGGACCTCTCTTGTGTATTGTACAAAGACCGTGATGCCAAAATAATAGCTTGGCTTTAAGTTTGTCAAGCAATAGTACCAAATTACGACCATGTGTTTGATGACGAGAAAAAAGTTTTTGGTAAGTAAATAAAAATGTTAATCATTAAAAATATACTAATGGAAATCTAAATATAATTATAAATATTCAATTTGATAGTACCTATTGTAGTATTTAAAAAAACAACATAATTCTATTATATGAGTTATTTAAAGTTTTATAAATTAATTATGTATAGTAATAATATTTTTAAAAAAAGTTCAATTTATTTATAAAAATTATTATTTAAAGGTATTATTATTAATATAGATTTTATAGTTAATAGATACTAGCATTTTACCACGATACACTTCCATCAGAAGAAATAAAATAGTTAACAAATTTATCCCTTATCATATCGCTTGTTCTAACAATATTATTGTTCACATTAAGTTGAAGTTCTTGAAACCCCTCAACAGTTAGTGTGTCTTCTATTCTGTAACCATCTCGTTCTCTTATGAAGTTATGCAAACGCAACAAGCATTTACGATTGTTATTGTATTCGGCAATGCAGTATTCATTGGTCTATGAAATATATTGAATTTATTACTCATTATTCCAAATGTAGACTCAATATACTTCCTTGCATGGCTTATTCCATAGTTAAATATCTTCTTTTTTTTTGTCAAATTACTTCGTGCGTAAATTCTTAGAACTTTGTTTGATATACCAAATGCAGAATTGCCGATTATCATGTATGGAAGTGGTTCTGTAGTATTCGGTAGTGGTTTTGGTGGAGGTAACATTATTTCTCCGTTACTTATTTTCGTAAATAAAGTGCTTTTCTTAAAAATAGTAGAGTCTGAGTTTGTTCCACATGCACCTACATGTATATAGGTGAAATGATAATCGAAATCGCACATGGCCAATAGAACAATAGAATAATATTTTTTATAGTTTGAAAACAAGCTTCCACTGTGTTCAGGACATATTATTTTTACGTGCTTTCCGTCTATACTGCCGATGCAGTTAGGGAAGTTTGCTATATTCTCGAAGCCAGCAGCGATTTTAAGCCATCCTTCTGTTGTATTCGGAATTGAAAGGCATTCTTCATGAAATAGGTCCCAAATATTTGTACATACTTCTTTTATAATTCCACCGATAGTTGCCGTACCTAGACGGTAACTAAAATAAAGATCACAATATCCTTGTCCAGTTACGAGGTACCTGAAATAAAAAATTAATTAATTAATAATTTTACAGAAAAGAATGTACAACAGCGTTGGAAGACGGCACGGGATGCTTACGTTAGGTGCAAAGGTAAAATGAAGAACACGAACTCTGGGTCTGCAGGTGGAAGCAGAAAGAAATATGTATACTTTGATAGTACGCAGTTTCTTGACAAAAAACATATTATAGATACTGAAGATTCAATTGTAGAAAGTAAGAACACAATGGATGAATCACTAACAAATAGCAAACCGACAACCAATTATGACTCTCTACCTTCAACGTCCAAAGACTCCAACTTTTTCCAACCAGAACAAACTGCTGCTGCTGAACAGAAAAATGCTCGGAAAAGTGTGCAAGCAAAACGTTTTAAAAGAACTCGTAATGAAGACGATAATTTTGATAGAAAAATGTTGAACATGTTTAGAGAAAATACAAAATTAATGCAAAACGATGACATGTCATTTTTTTGTTCACTTTTGCCGATTATGAAAACTTTTTCTAATCACCAAAAATTACTTTTCCGTTCTGCAGTTCTACAAAAAGCCATTAAAATATCCAGCAGTTCTAGTGAAGTCCGCCCGGGAACATCTCATACATTTTTGACTTCAGAATCACAACATTCCTATGCTTCTACATCTTATATAACTGTATCTTATACTGAAGTACTACCAGAATATGAGGCATCAGATGATGATTCAACATATTCTTTAGAGGATTTTGTTACTATGCAGAATTTGTAATAAAAAATATAGTTGTATTATGAATTATACTTGAATAATATAATGTCTTTTTATTATCTTTTAATCTCTTATGTCTTTTTTAATAAACAAACATTTTTTTTAAATTAAAATTTGTTGAGTTTTATTTAAAAAAAACATGAATTTCGATAATAAATTTTAGATAATAATTACATTAAAGTCACGGCCAATCTTTTTAACGGTGACACAGGAATACGAAAAGTGTTCATACGCTTCAAAGAATCTTCGAGTTTTTCAAGCAGCTCGTCAAAACTTTTATAGAATTTTGAAGTAATTAAAAAATGTTGACTTGTGATCTCGTAATTTTGAAATCAGCGTACAGAATTCCCCTTCAATTGGCCGGTCTACAATTACTGGGTGGACGTGATATCTTATCGGTTTTTTTTATTCCGTTGATTGCGTAAATAATACTCACATATTAATGAATTTACAATGAATGGATTCATCTTAAAAGTTAAAGTTAAAGTACTTAAAAACTCAAATAATTAATAACAAAATAATGTACAACAACCGATCGAATTTGCCGTTGGCTAAGCACTAAACGCTCGGTGACGACCGATGATACGCGCTGATCGTCGGTCGAGTACTAAGTCCAGCCTTACTGTAGTTAAGTATGCATTTTTGGAACTCTCAGCTGTAGCTGTAGCTGTAGGTAATTCATAATTTTTGTCAATATGAGTATCATCAAATAAAGCTAAAAATAATCAAATGTATACATTATTATATTATAATATATTAATTAAAATAGTCCTACATTTTTTCTGACCTTTTGTCAGTATCATTTATGATGTCTATGCAGAGCCTGATTTGCCAAATATATGGTAAAGGACAAAATAAAAAGTTGGGTCTATGAATATAAAGAATAAATATACACAAATACAATTATTTGTAATAAATTATTAAACATTTTTTTTCTGGCTTTTTGTTTGGAAAATACATCTATAACATCTATAAAATCTATAAAATCAATACTTGCCGGTCCATTGCTTTCTATTGAAGGTATTCCTAAGACACCCAATTTTTGTTGACTCATTGATGACCTTAATCTATTTTTTATTCTTTTCAGAAATGAAAATGATCTTTCACTTGAACGATTAGTCACTGACATTGTTAAAATTATATTATGCAAACAATTTCTACATTTGGAAACGTATGTGATATTTGCATATTTCTTATAAATTTTAATTGATCGGTTAGCGTTATTGTTGAGCTATAGTTTGTAGATGAAATAAGACTTTGAAATTGAATAAATTCATCTACTAAGCTTCGGAGTCAATATCAAGTTCATTTTCATATAACAATATTAATGCTTTAATTTTAGTCATAATTTCATTTCTGGTTAAATTTTCTTTAAATAAATATCCAAATCTTTTTTCACATTAATATAAACTTCTCTTCTTCTTTGTATTTCTGCCAATAATGTATTGAAAATTACATAATGTGTATCAGTAATGAAAGTTTGTCTTAAACCTTGTTGTCTCTCTTCAACATTTTTCTTTATTCTTTTGCATTTGTAATCAATTTGGTTTTCTACCATTAAATATGATTTATTTTCGTATATTTCAAAATTGTCTAGGACATTTTGTATAAAATCAAATAGAGAATTGTATAATAGTACTGTCCACTCTCGGGCAAGCAGGGTAGTTGTAAACAATAATGTTTGTTATTACTATATTGTTATTATTATTAGTTTTATCATTATTATTATAAATGATACGTAGTAGCATTGTGTGTTATATTTATAAATCTATTGTGCAGTTATTGTATCAATGCCAATATCAATGTACAATGATTTCATATATTCTAATAAATTGTGCGTGTGGCACTGAATATTCGTTCCTACGTTCATATTATTATTATTTTGAATTTCATAATCGTTATGGTCTGTCTTGCCATTTTTCTTATTCTTCCTTTTTTTCGGTGTTCTCGAAGTATAGACACTAGTCGGTTATTGCTGTTAACTATATACCAGGAGTTGCGAATCTATGGCACGCGTGCCACAGATGGCACGTTGGTCAAATTGCAATGACACGCAAAAATTAAAATTATAAAAAATTATGATATTTATAAAAAAATTTCCATATTGAATTCATTCAAATCGAAGGAAAAAAATGCTTTGATCGACGAAGCCAGTGCTGCTCATGTTTCATTCAAAACTACAAAATACACACCTGACATCAAAACTTTATCTGCTAAGAAACAGCACCAAAAATCACACTAGAATACTAGATTATAATCGCTATTTTTTATGCATAAAATTAAATATATATCACCGAATTTAAGAATATTTAATAAAGCATCAATTATAAAAATACAAAAAAAATGTGTACCTACTTTCATAAAATAATATGATAAATCTGTAACTTTTTTTTATCCTTAGAAAATATAATTTTATCTGGGAGCGTGAAAAATTTTCAAAAGCTTGATAAGAAAAATGTTGCGCTTGACCCAAAAAACGTTCGCCGCTCCTGCTATATACTATAATGTAGGTATAAATTTGGAGGAAGTTAATCATTGCTGATTCGTCCACCCCCACCTGCCGCAGCTGTTCCCTCCTGGTTGCCACATTTTGCCTCCACCAGCTCCTTGAACTCAGCAGCCGCCTCACCAGGAGCATCACAATTCACTGCCTTATGCCCGGTACCTCCGCAGCAGTCGCTTCTGTCAGGTCCAGCACAAGCTCCTGACATGTGGCCGTAGGAGAGGCATCGGTAGCCTTGCTTTCACATAAACGGACCCTGCAGCTGACTACGCCTACCCTCAGGCGACTGGTGCTCAGAACCTTCTGGACTATACTAGCGCTGATTGGGCTCCGCCATAACGCTTCCTGAGGCTGACAACTATGATAGTCTCACGTTTGACGTCGGTAGTTGACGCTGCCGCATCGAGGATTTCCTCCCTGGTTGTCCATTCGTCGAGCTCCATGATCTCTAGCATATTCCTCTGCACCAGGGAGCGAACTCCGACATCTGCGCCCACGGACCTGGAGACTTCAGCTCTGACTGTCTCAAGCTACGTGGCGTCTGATGCAGGGCACCAGATTTGGCCTGCCTCATCCCCACAACATGATTGCCAATTACCCCTTTATCCAGACCTCCACGAATCTTCTTCGCCAGTGTAGGAAAGCCCTCACGACTGACATCCACCATGATGGCTGGGGGGGCGAGCTTGCGCCGCTGGCTTGGGTCGGGCCTTGACATTCTACTGCTGGCTCGCTCCAACCACCACGATAAGGCGAAATGGACCAGGAGGCTAATCCCTGATGTCCCTCGATGGTACTACTGTTCCAGGCAGAGGGACGTTAGCTTCCACCTGGCTCAGGCCCTAACGAGTCATGGCTGTTTCCAGCGATATCTGTTTAGGAAGAAGAGGGCGGAAAACCCCAGGTGTGTCCACTGCAGCTCGGATGACGACACGGTTGAACACAACACTCTGTTCACCTGTCCTCACTGGGCTGCCATTAGAGATGTTGCAGTGACGACACTTGGCAGGGTAATATCACCAGATGATGTGCCGGATAACCTCATGGGCCCTGAGGATCATCTGCTCCCGGAGGACGCCGGCCAGCGTAGGAGGATCTTGGGAATGGCGGAGAAGCAGCGGGCAGCATTCACCACTATGGTCGAGTCGATCCTAGATGAGAAGGAGCAGGCACGAGCTTAGTCTAGTTACCGATTTGTTGTATGCTGAAGGCCATGTTCTCTGGGCGGTTAGAGGCCCCCATATTTGTGACTTAACCTATACTTAACCTTGTTTGTGTGCATTTCAATAAATGATGGTGGTCGGGAGGCAGCGATGCGAAAGCGGTTTCCCTCCCGATCATCGGTTTAAACAGGAAAAAAAAAGGTATAAATTATAAATTAGCATACATTTAGTCATATAGTATTATACAATGCACCTACTGTGAAATTCAATTATTCAAACAAAGAGTGTTTGATGAGTAGTTAAATTATTGACTTCATGAAAATCGAAATGTACCTATCTAATGTGGCTGTTGGTTACAAATTTAATTTCCATAAATTTAAAATAAAAAATATTTAACGTTGCTCGTGTGTCGTTAAAATGTGTAGATAATTTTTTTAAATATAATATTAACATAATAATGGTTGACAATATTACATTATTGAAATAATGTTCTTTTGTAATTAAATTGTACCCACATAGGCCAGGCAATAGAGACAACATTTTTGAAAATGGCTGAAAAAAATCCCAACCAAGATTTTTTTTTTAAAAGTTTTAATAAAATATGCCCTATAACACACTAAAAGTCCCCATTGATCGGACTGGAGCTTTTTTTTTATAAGCTCATGAAAGTTTAAAAATATGAGCTTTTTTGAATATCTCAAAAAATATTACAAATATCAAAAAAAGTTTCAAATAAAAGTTATTTATTAGACAATTTACAAAAAAAAAGTTTACTTATATATTTTCATTTAAGCAAATATTTGACAAAGATATATTTGTATAAAATTTGACAGTTAAAAAATTATTAATAAATTTCTCTCTCTTTCCGTGTTAAACTTTTTTTACACTGTATTAAATATATTTATGTGTTCTACAAACTAAAGGTGAACGATTCAATTATAATAACATATCAAAACATACTACAAATAAAAATAGTAAATAAGCTAAAGAATAGGTAATTGGTCAGTCGCGAATCGCGATGTACATACTTTTATCTGAAATTCTGCACTGTAATTCATAAACTCATAGTATTTATAAGCGATAAGAAACTAGTTTTATGCCAAATAATATTGTTATATTGTAATCTATTCTTACAATAGTCTCCCGTCATATACGGATGGTAGGTACTGATGGTAGTAATGTACGTATCGTAGTCATAACGAGTCAGTTGATAATCTTAACGTCTTGTGAGATTTAGTGAATATAACGTTGTTTCAACATTATTAGTTCAATTTTTTATTTTAAAATTAAAATATTACAAAAAATGTCATTAATAAAGTGTTATATTTGTAAGAAGACTCAAGGTAACTTTGTCGAAGTTAAACAAAAGGGTTTAATAAATCTCGTAAAAGCTAGTCAAATGCGTGATGACAATAAGTTTAATTATGTCAGTGGCACGATAATGGTGCATATTGAATGTGGAAAATCGACACGCGTAAAAGTAGCATTGTAAGTGACTTACAACAAGCTAGTGCTTCAACTGCGTCTAATAAGTCAGTGCCTCCTATACATATCAAAAATAAAGTAAGGTTATCTCATCAGTCGCTTCAACTAAAATGTAAGTGTCTTTTTTGTTTTTAAATTATACCAGACAATTTTTCGGATATTCATAAGAAAAAGCCTGTTGAGAATAGACAGATTGTATGTACAGTAAGTACTTTAAACGTAGGTCATTCTATAGTTGAAGAAGCAAAAATACGAAATGATGTATGGGGTAAAGAGGTTGAAAAACGTTTAGTTAATGTCATTGATGTTGTAGCAGCTGATGTTATTTATCACAAACACTGTTTTGTTAATTTTTTCAAATCAACCTCCCGTAGCAATTTAAAAAGAGGTAGGCCTCAAAATGAGAGTATTATGATAGTTATGGACAAAATATACTCTATTTTAGAAAACAGTGAGGAATGTCAATTTTTGATTGAAAATGATATATTGTCTTGTATTTATTATGAATATGTGTCCGATGTCAAAACTATTTAATAAACCTACTAAATTGCTCGAAAAATATGGTGAAAATATCGTTATAAGTTCTGCCAACAAAAAAACCACAACTGTATGTTTTAGAGGCAAAAGTCAAAATATTTTGACTTAACACTGGTATGAAAATCGAAAAGTAAACAAAGAGGGAGAGAGACAAAGAATCGTTGGGGCAGCAGCAATAATTATTTGGGAAGACATTCGCTCTCAGATAAATGATACAAGTTCTTACCCAGTACCAGATGACTTTTTAACAAATGTAGATAGTGTCATTCCTAAAACATTGAGTTTATTTTTAAATAGCGTAATATTAAGTTATAAGAAAGGTGATAGAACACATGTATCAAAAAAATGTAATCCTATTGCTCATGCTATTATGTCAGCGACAAGACCTCGTTCATTTCGGTCTACAATACAAATGAGTGTTGGTATATACTTACATAGAAAATTTGAATCAAGATATTTAATAAATATTTTATGAAGTCTTGGGCTTTGCTCGACATACCACGATATAATTAAACTTGAAACATCTTCTTTCATTTACCCACAAACTCGGGTTTTAGAAAATTCTTTTAAAGCCAATTTGTATTTGACAATGCTGATTTTAACTCGTACACTATCGATGGTTTAAACACTACACATATTATGGGTGGTATATG
>PVMI01065776.1:0-11847 GCA_008528875.1 Aulacorthum solani | reverse complement strand
GATTGGTAACAATGTTGTGCGTCTAATAGATAGGTAAAACATGCGATCCGCATGAGTATTGATTTTAATAATATAATATAGGTAATTAGGTAGGCAGGTACGGTACGTATACCGAAAAAAACCAAATATGATTGGTAGGCACTTATACTTCTAAGACTTAAGAGGAGTTTACACTTCAATGTACTATGTACAGCTTCAAGTTTGATTTTAGCAATAACATTGATCACATTTCTTTGAGATGATTTAGCTGGATAATCACATAAAACGTTGTAAGTGTTGTAACCACGGGTTCTATTATACTATTGAAGTATTTTTTTTGTATATTTTCCATGTTCTGTTTTCATGGATATTTTGAAGTATACACATAAGTTTATAACCGTACAAAATTTTCTCTGCACCTACATTTATTAGATTTTTATAATTTCCATATTTTACAATAATATATACAATTAAAAACAACTTTGCAAGGCGTAATAGATTTAGTAAGAACACAATAAAGCTGAATCAAAGTCAGCACAATGTTCAATAGTGTATTTTTAATTTTTATATAGTTTTCACTCTTCATAATCCCCCATCTCATTATCTCAACTATATAATATTATCTTGATGGATTAACTTATTTGATTACATATTGTTGACTGTTGGGTTATTTTAAATTTTTAAAAGCAATATTATTTATACAGAGAATTTCTTAAACTAAAATGCATGTTATATTTAATTATACTTCTTTATATGTAATGAGTGATTATATATTTAGTTACCTAACAACAATTTTCTTATATTAACTACTATATATTATATATCATAAATATTAAAGTTAAACTCACTAAATATATGAATTTATTATAATAAATAATAAATATTACAGTAATCTATAAAATCCTTATTACTTTTAATGTAATCAAAAAAGTAAAATTTTGTAATAAATTACACAGAATAAATTTATAAATAATTACATATTGTATAGATGTAGGTAATATTTCAATGTATAATTTAATTTAATTGTTGAAGAAATATTTTTGGTTTAATTTTAGTTTTTTTTTTACAAATTAAATCAAGTATATTATCTTAATTAGTGGTTTTTCCGGGATTCTATTAAACCACATTACAAAATAATATATACTGGTATAGACAGTACAACAAGTACCTTTTCAATGACTTTTAGAGTAAAATTATCTATTGTTAAAACCAGGGTTTGGAACGTCCAGTCCTTGCAAAAGGAACTCGTTCAGGTTCATTCACGGTGTTTTTTTCAAATAAATGCTCCCACGTTCACGTTCATGGAAAAAATGAATGCATTCACTGGATCGTTCATTTTTTATATTTTTTATTTTTACAATAGGAATTATATAATAAAAAAATATTATTACATAATATAATTAATCAATATATTCTTAACATATTATACTTAATAAATAGTAAAATAATTGAGCATCTTTAAAAGTCGTTCAAATTCAATAAAATATAAACGTCTTTCACGTCCCCATTCCCATTTCATGAACAGAATCGATGAAATCGATTGATCGAAACTCCGTTGTCCACGAGCGCGAGGGTGTGGAGTTGAGATGAGCTAAATTCTAAAATATTATTCCCTAAAATCCTAAAATTAATTTGTAATAAAATGATAATAATGTTGAACTGCAGTAGTGTAACTATTTTGCCTATACTATACGCCAAACAACACTTTATGGTTGCCCTAGTCCAAAATATTAATATTATTTATATTTATATGTTATGTACGTCTAATTTTTCAGTATTTTAGTATTTACAACAATTTTTAGCGTTATACCTAAAATCTAGATGGTAAGAATTAAATATTTTATTGTATTGTCAATTATAATATAATTAATATATATATATTATATTATTTTTGGTAATTTTCATAAGTGGATTATCATGTGTTCTATCGTTTTGTTGGAGAAAAATACATCTATACACGTTCCAACGTACTGACTTAGGTTTTACTCCAATAATAATTTTAAAAAAATGTTTAAATTTATTTTGGAGTCTATTTAACATGTACTTATATATCATACATACTTAATCAATGATTATACTGCTACATACTAGCTATGTTCTATGCTCAAGAATCTAGACTTAATCCAGTTGATTCTGTGCAGCTAAGGCGTCGTGGAGAGTAGAGCAGAAGAACCAATTTTGGTCAGTCCTCTGCACGTTCTCTCACTGGACAGTGTTTATAACAGAATATCCCTAAACAGAAATGAACACAAATTTTTCAATATTTCTCGTGAAATGTAGTTAGTCTTGCCTATATGAACCCCTTATTGTCGCTACTTTCAGGTTCCCTTAAAAACATACTAAGGTGGTTAAAAATAAATACATACTTACTTAATTTTAAATTTTAAATAAATTCACAATGGTAAGTTACACCATATAATTTAGTATATAGGGTACAATTGATTTTTTAATTATTATTACGATTAAGTAGTAATTAAGTGACGACTATACCTACACGCTGGATATTCTTGTTTTCCGTAGACCACTCTAGCGTTTAAGTCAGTTTAAAAATGTTAATTTTGATGTAAATTAAATTAAATGGAAGATAATGTTGTTCATTGATCATTAACTTTATTGATAAAACATACATAGGTATTTTGTATTTGACGTTAATTGTTGATCGTTATTGCAAAATATGCTTCAATAATGTCCAATAAATAGAGATCACAATTTTTACTCGTGAAAAAATTTACGACCTAACAGTTGAGATATTGAAGTAAAGCTTCTAAAGAAAACATTTCTACCGACAAAAATTGTGAACGCTCCCTGACAATGTCTAATAAATCCAAGAACCATGACATAATAAATAGGTATCATCACAGTTTTTTGATACTTTTCTTATATCGTAGTTCTCCGTTTTTTATTGGCTGTCAATCATCCACATACATATATAACATAGAAATAAATCAACACATAAGAAGCAGAGAACTACTACATCAGTTGGAGGGAAGGAGACGCGCATACTGAAAAAAACTATTACAACTGCAATGATACCTATATGTATTGTCATGCGAAGCAATGATATTTGGTTTTAATTTAAGTGGATTTAAAGCGGTGATTTTCCGGTCTGACTCCTTGTCTAACACACACGGAACATAGGAATCTATACTTGTTTTAATTCCACCACACCGATTGATCTATAACACGACGACGAATTCAAATCTGTTTTAGAATTCTTATCACTTCACTAGATTAATCGGTATGTTGGAATGAAAACACGTTTAAATTCCCGTGTTCCACGTGTGTTAGACAAGGATAGAAAATCGCCGGTTAGAATCCAATGCACTGCCTACGACGCACACTAATATCATAACTTTTTGGTTGTCTATTTTTAATTTATCTTAATTAGTGGGTTTACCTGAACCGCCGGACCTGACTCGTTTAGTAATAGAACAATATAATCAATATAATAATATCCCTCATCTGATCGTTATCAACACTTACCATTACTTGTGGTTATTAACAACTTAACATGATTCACAAAAAAATTACGATAATCACCTAGATGTAAGTGAATAACGTTGTACTCCGATGAAACTGAATTCACCGTAACATCATAATATACATAATATTATGTAATATTGTATGATATTAACGGGTATATTAATGCTATTGAAAATAATCTAGGACCGAGTATTTATACTATTTTATGTATACTTGTTACTTAGGTAGTCATGTCTTAGATAAGTTATCAATTTGAAGAGTAATTATCGTTTATTTGTATTAGCCGAAGAATTAATTTTATTTAGATAAATTATCGATTTATTTATGATTGTTTGAAAAAAAAACACTAGTACTTTAAATTTTATAAGATACGTGCCTATTCATGGATCATGTATATCATTAATATTATGAACCTAAAAGTATATGGATTTACAACAGTTACAAATTAAAATTAAAGTACCAATTGTAATTGTATTTATTGTTATGTGTACATAATTAACATTGTACAATAATCTATGCAATAAAAATACTATCTATATATATATTATAGTCTATACACAGGCAACAGGCTGCAACTTCAACAACTCACGACTTATTTAAAATAACCAACTTGTACTCAATATCAATTCATACTCTATCTAACCTATTCATCGGTTTATTGTTGTTGTTGTTGTTGTTGAATGTGAATATGAAATAATAATAAATCTTTGGTAAATATTTTTAACGTTTTTATCAGATTATTTACCAAGTGTCCAAGTATAATAATTCATTTTAATTTTGTCAATAACTATTTTTTTAAGAGGATGCCATTGCAAATTGTACGTTTTGAATAATTAATTTAACTCTGTATATTTAATTTTAGAGGGAATTGACCTATTACCAAATTTAGAAGTAAGAATATATTATCTAGTCTATGACATGATTTTTTTATATTTTAATTTTAAAGCAAGTTATGAGCTCTTTAAATCAGTAAATGGGGGGGGGGAGTATGGAGTGCTCTTAACTGGTTTAGGTATAAGGTTTTGGATTGGTTTTTCTAAAGTGACAACACTATGTAGTCCTGTTGAATGTAACAAATTTTATTCGTTCAAAATTACTAATTTTAACTATGTTTCATTTTTTATTCATAATAATAATACATTTTTACTTTTTACTTTTTAGTAAGTCAATATCTCAATATCATGCATTCATGAGTATAAGTTGTATGTATAATGTAGGTGTAACGGCCAACAGAACACTATCTTATATTCTTATCTATGAATAATAGCTGATGGAATTTATACATGTGTATAAAAACAAAAGAACAAAAAGTAGTCCTTTTTCGTCATAAAAAAGGCAGTTATTATTACAATTTAAGAGTTTGTCATTAAAATTATTATGTAATACAAAAATACCTTAATAGCCAATCGCAATAATGTGTACCGTATACACAACACCATTACTATAACATATTATAAAAATTAATTAATAATCTATACCTAGTTATAATGAATTCCTAGTATGCCAAAATTTTATAGATATACAAAATAATATCAGGTATATAGTATACTAATACCAATTTTAATATGTGGGCCCAAATATTTGTAGGTATATTATGCGTTTATGCGACATTGCATAATATTTGAAGTTTTATCTAAATATTACTGGGCGTGTATGGTGTATATATTAAATACTAAATAGTGACTGATATCACAGGTGTTGCCTATTATATTAGAGTAGGTACCTATTCTACTAGATATTGTGGCTATTCGACGAACCATAGTCTCTTTAGTTCTCTGTCATCACTTTTTGTGATTTTTTAGAATTCTATAACAGTATTACGTAATACAACGCTAATATTTTTTTGAAGTTACAAATCATTCATAATCATAATTATTGTTAGCTTGTAATTTTAATTTGTATATATAATTCGCGTATTGCGTTGCATTTTTGCCCATATACCATCTTATTATCTCAATACACTGTTTAAGCCAATTCTTTTAGACTTATAATATGTCGTTACTTGTTATAATACATTTCGTGCGCAGTGTTGTTCGCGCATTCAATAATAACGATAAAGATAATAATAAGAATAGTAATAGTAGTAACAATAACAAAACAATAATAACAATAATTAACTTTATAGTGGCCCGGCCGCGCCCCGCCCCTACAACTATAACATTGGTGAAAATATATTATTATGCGAGTTGCTGTGAGCAGAAGAATATAATATTATTAACATAACCGGTGGCTGAAGACCGGCAACACGGCACGTACTGAACGGCGCGACGACCGCAGCGTTGCCGGATCGTTCGCGGTGTTTATAAACAACAACGTTTTACAACGCACGCCGAATATTACCGTTCGGCAGCCGCCGTCGTGTTTACGTTTCTCCCGCTGCCGCTGCCGCCGGTGGTGTTTGTCGGGCTGTTGGCTGACGAAATAACCTTGGCCCCATACGTGTACCCACTACCCACCGTGCCAGTCGTCTTGGCCCGCACCGCAACAGCAGCAGTGCAGCACCAGACCACCAGCAGCAGCAGCACCACCACCACCAGGCAGCAGGCACCACTGCACCATTCACCGTCTCTCGCCAGACACCAACCAACTCTCAGCAGCAGACGCGGGGACCTGTCGTGCGACGTTCGCCGACCGAACGCATTAATCAATTGGAAATATTATCGTCGTTTTGTCAACATTATAATATTGTTTCATTTGTGAAAACGGCCAACGGTGTAATAAGGTTGTAGTGATTCGCCGTCACCGATTTACGCCGGATAAACGTCTATGGAAAACGCGTGGTCACGGCGTACCTATTTCAGCACTTAATAGTTAATATTTTCGTCGGTTGCCGCGGCGCCCTCCCGCACGCGACGTCGTTCGTTTGATGTTTTGTCTGCGAGCATTGGCACCAAAACAATAACACGAGAGTTGTTGCCGCCTCGTCTGTTTGTGTACGTGCGTGCGTGCGTGCCTTTACCCCTACTCGCGGCCGTGTGTTGCCTCAATCCATTTCGAGAAAGACACACACACGTCACAACACACATACACACACACACACATACAAACCAACGTCGGTGCCGGTTAGTCCGTAATCCGTACTATTCTCCTCTGTGGTGGTCACCCGTACGACACGTAAAACTATATTGTTGTACATTGCAATAATAATAATAATAATAATAATAATAAAAACACGTATCACCTTCCTAGCTTCCTTTCCGACAATCAACAAACGCCCTTGTTCCGTTTGTTTCCGCCGCTGCGGTTATCATCGCGCCCGTCTGTCGGTTAAAAAAATAGTCTAAACCTAAAACGACCAAATACTTTGACGTCGATCTGATGCGCTCTGTTTGATTGGTGTACGACGACACAACGTTCCCCGTAAGTATGTGTGACATGATGCCCAGCAGGGACGTTATGACGTCTGCAGCAGCGGCCGCCTCCGCCGAAAAGCCCAAGTTGTTGTCGTTGGACGTAGAGCATCTGGTGTCCGAGATCAAAGAGAACCTACGGTTATCAGGGTTCAAGTCGAGGCGTAATCGCACCACCCACTTTGCACGAGCAAAACCCTACACGACCAGGCCGGCGGCTTGCGACTCTTGTGCTGCCCGACGACCGTGTCGATGCGTCGACGATGACGACCAGGCGAACGACGACCCATACGAAATGCTGCAGGAATTGTTGCGAGAGGGCAGTCTCATCAAAGAAGCAGTTCGCCGACTGCAGATTGGACTTTCTCCCAAACAAAGGTACTATTATGAATCAGATGAAGAGTCTTCCAGGAGCCCCAAGTTTAGATTGTGTTAAAATGTTTACTTTTATCACTCTCTGTCTAAAATAATATTATATGATATTTGGTTCCTTTTTATAAAATTGTTATTTGGCTGTTTATAAGTTGTTCAGATAAATACTGACGTATTGTTTACAATTGTCTCATAAGTTAGTAGGTAACTGATAATTAACTGCAATTTCAGAACAAAGTTTAATTCTTGACGTTTCACATTTTTCACAAAATTGTTTTGGTAACTATATACCAATTGGCAAACCTATATTGTACATCTAGTCCAAAGTATAAATTTCCAGTCTGACTTAACATTTAATGAATAAAATATGAATAATTCATTTTTGAAGATGAAACAAACACGAACAACATCATTAATACTTATGTATTTTGTATTTAATATCTAGTTCATTTGACAACAAATTAACTCTTTCATACAAATATAGCGTAGCATTCATTGACTTGTTTTATATTATGTTTAACCAACAAAAAAAATTTTTGCATCACATTTTGAAACATTGTTAACAAAATAGATAGGTATTTAAAGTTTGTTTTTCTAATGAAGTATTAAGATAAACACTTTTGACCCATTCTAATACATAATTATTGTTTAAACGTGGTATCAAACTTTTGTTATTATTTTATTAATTATTAAAAATTAGATTTATTAATGTTATTATTTAAAAAAAAACTTTCGATTCGCTCAATGTCTTTCTGAATACTAAAAGTAGAGCCTAGTTGGCCATAGATTTGTAAAGTTACCTTATTCTTAATAATACCTAAAGTTATGTAAATACTATTCAAAAATTTATTTCTCTGCAAGTTAATGTTGGGTAGTAGAAGATCCCATGTTAATATTGATGTATTCACACGTGTATATATATTTTGTATGTTTTCTTTTTAACAAATTCTTATTGCAAATGTATTATGGATTGCTTGTTTTATTTAGTCAGCATTCAGCAATGAGATAATTAAATTATTTTGTTATAAGTCTTACAAAAAATTGATAATATGTACAAGTTTTTTTAATTTGATCAATGTTATTTAAACCTCATGTTGTTATTAAGACCTATTTAAGACATTTAAGTTTATATATTGTAATTTGTAAATAAAGTGTGCATAACTCAAGTGAATGGACCAATACCATTAACCTAAACTGTTATTTACAGTAAGTGAAAGTATCATTATTTTCTTTATTCAACAACATTAGTTCATGCTTAAAAATGTTATAAATTAACTTAAACAATGTTGTGATTTTTTTTATTAATAATCTACCTATTTGATTCATCAAATGCCAAATTCACCTTCTCTTGTTCATGTATATTAATTATTGTGGTAATTTATCTATTTATATCATAGTTAATATAAAGAATAGTTTTTATAATAATTGTGTACAAAACCTTGTAAAGCATAATAATTTTATTAAATGGTGATTTCAAATAGATATTTTTTGTATAAATTTAGTTATGAATGGAGACTGTTTTTTTTTTGTTGTTTTAATTGTATTTTTAGATTAACAATATAAGGGAAAATATATTGACAAAATGTTTTTCTTTTTATTATATACCTTACTACTAGCTATTTCACTCAGTTTTGCTCACTTATTAGTAGTTTTGTTATGATGAGCAAGAAAGCTAAAAAAAAAGGAACCTAATAAATATTTTTGAAATTACAAGAATTTTAACAATGATATAGGCATATAGCCAGGAGGCTAGGAATTCACTACCCCATGGATTTTTTATAATTTTAAAATCTTAACTTTTTATAATCTTCTTTATATAGTGTTTTTTTATTTATTTTTTTGCTAAGTATTAGATATTCTGTATTAAAAATAACAATACTTATAAGTATAAACAAAAATAAATATATTCATTTATTAATAAAATATTAAGAAGAGTTAAAATATTTGAGTAAGTTCTGTAGACTAGTGCAGTGGTTAAGTTTTCAGCTTAAAAATTATAATATTTACTATTTGGTACCTAAGATATGGTACTGGAGATGATAGCTTCAATAGCAGGTTTATCATTATAAAATGGTATTTAAGGTGTTAACTGTTTCTAATTTATACTCACTGTTGAATCATCTAATCAACAAATGGTATAATTAACAAACTAGCTAGAGGCTAAAGGCTAGTTTTAGCAAAATACTTTGTATACTATTTGTACTGTTGTAGAAGAATCATATCTTTAGATATATTTGATTTAAAGTCAATACATATATATTATATTTTGTTGATTTATAAGTATAAAAATTAAAGATTGGGGGATTAAATAATTTGTAGTATAATGTATGTATATTTATTTTTATTTCTGATAAAAAATTAACTTCCTATTTATAGATCATTTTCTGCCTGACCCAGTGGTTTATTTAAGGGAGTTGATCTGGGTGATATATTACCCCCACAACCTTTTTTATTTATTAAATAAGTGTATAATATAAATAATAGTATAGTTTTAAGTAAAATCGTAGTCTATAAAAATGCACTTTACTGAAACTAGAAGGTAAGATAACAAGAGGAGGAGCCAGAATGCCAGATATCCTAGGAGGTATCTACCCCCTCTCCTAATGTTCAAAATAGTTTTGGTCAAATCACCCCCTAGAATAAATTCTATATACGCCTCTGGGTTGCACCTATATTTTATATGTTAAACCAATATTTACCCAAAAAATTAATCTGAGTTTGATATCAAAAATAAATACATGTAGTAAAAATATATTAATGTGGTCCTATGTTTCTAGAGTACCACAGACTATAATATGAAAATAAATATATCTAGTATATTTTCATATACATAGGTTGTGCTGGTACCTATATTGTATTGTATACTTAAATGGGTATTGTAATAAAGTATTAGGTTTAGCCGTATAAAGTATTATAGCCAATATTAAATATAATTTCTGTTTTCCTTACTTGAAACACATAGATTTAATTTAAATTGTTTTTTACAATGGGATTCATTACTTCAAAAAATAAAAATAAAAATAATGGCCATTAAAGGTATATTTAAATGGTATTTTTATATGTTAGATTGATTTGCACGGTGGCTGATTTAAATATTTAATTGTATTGTTTGTTATTTTTAAACACTATATCGTTATCAAAAAAAAAAACTAAATAAATAAAAAACTTAGGTATAATGACGTCAAAAATGTGTTAAATTAATACCATTCAATTTAGGTTAAAGGTACATAATTAAATCTTAAAATTATTATCTGATTTAGGATTTTCTTAAAATATGTTCTCATTATAAAATTGAATATTAAAAGTTTAGTTCAAAGTTCAGTAAAATAAAAATTATATGTAAATTATTTATAAATTATATTATAATTATTATACATTATGAATGTACAGTTTACACTAAATACATTTCTGAAAATAACAATAATTTGATTTTTATTTTTCCAAAGGATCTAAATGAAGTGTAACTATACAAATTCTTCAGCAAATTATAGACATGACTACATGAGACAAGCAGGTTGGTTCAAAAATCAAATTGCAACATTGAATTATGTTTTTCTAATTATTGTGTGTGATATATCTAATTATTAATCTATAGTTACTATATTCATATATTCAACACATATTGATACTTGTAAGTGAAAGTATTAAAGTAATGAGGAAGGAGTAGCTAGATAATGTTTATTTGTATTTGGCTTAAGTTTAATTTAATTTAATTTAAATCGATTATAATTTCAATATTTCATCTTTTAATGATAATACACAAATGTATCATTTAAGCTACCACAACTATAGTATTATTGTATTATTCTTTTTTATTTATATTATTGGAAACATAAAAAAATTATATTATCATTTTGTGTTTCGTTCGTTTGTATCTTTTTATTGTTATCACTTGCTATTGATGGCACAATACTTCTGTTATCATTTATTATTTTGTAAATACATGAAGATTAGAGATATCTCTTATCTTCATGTGTAAATATTTAAATATTTAATAAATTGTTATCATTTTAATTTATTAACACTAATATTACCCACCTATTATAATTTGTTGTCTATAATTATTGGTAATTGGTTATTGGTATTAGTTAATAGGTAGTGTACGCGACTTTATATTTTAAAAGGTAAAATATAGTTTCATTTACTGCACCGGTTTTGAAGAACAATAAAATGACATGCGTCAGGTAGTAATTTATTGTATTAACATTATTTGATAGTAATATTATATTAACTCTTTATTTCAACTACTGAATAAATATGTGTAAAGGAATTAATATAATTTTGGTGTTCATTATTATAATATTAGTCAAGATGGAAAATTCAGTTTGGGAGAACATACATTGTCAGTGCCTATGGAATTATATAAACTTAATCGAGAAAGACTTTGTAAACGTCTATCAGAAGTTGTGGACAAGGATACTTATGTATTATTACAAGGTGGATCACATATATCCCATTATTGTACTGATGTGGATTATGTATTTAGACAGGTCAGTTTATTTTGTTAGACATATTATTTAAAATTGATTTTTGAAATTGTTGTTTCTTTGTTTACAACAATATTAACAATATACAAATAATATTTCAATTTGAGTTAACTAACTATACACATTCAAATATATTAATACTATTATTATATTTATGTCTAACTGGTACGATAAAT
>PVMI01065735.1:12135-45927 GCA_008528875.1 Aulacorthum solani | reverse complement strand
AAAACTACTTTAAAATTTTTACTTCTGACCCGACCCCCCAAAGAAACAACTAGAATCACTTTCCAACCAGAAAAGCTTCTGGAGTTTAAAATCGAAGCATTATTACTGTCCTAAAAGGTGATGACAGACACAAAAAAAAGTAAAATAAAAAAATTAAAAAAAAAAACACACATCATTGTAAAATCAATACATTCATCGCTCCGCTCAGAATCTAAAAATATAGGTATGTAGAATTAAATAATATTGAAATCTTATATATATTTTTATTATTCATAGGTCCAAATAAAAAAATATATTATACATAAAGTATATAATACAAATTACAATTAATTGTTTTAAAAAATGTATTATTATATATATTATAGGTACATAATATTAAACATTTACTAATAAATTAATTTGTATCTACTATAAATTATAAGATTTCCCAGATCCACGAGAATCTGAGAAAGCAACAGATCTGTCTTCTTCTTTTTGTACTATATTAGAAGTAGGATAAGGCAAAGTTGCTTCAGATAAACTAAATCCAAAATGTAACAATAATTCTGAAAATTGTTTAGTTATATTATTTGGATACTCAATTGCAACATCATTATTTTTCAAGCGAAAACGAGGAATAGTGTTAACACTTAATATATCTTGTGGGTTTGTTTTTAACATTGACAAAAGTAATTGAGTACCATCACGAACATCAGCAGCACCTGAGATTAATCTTCTTCCACATAAATTTCCTGTTTCTACAGCAATAAATGGTAAATGCAATGATGTCACTCGTTCTGTTTGATTTATCATACAATCTTTAAAATTTGAATCCAAAACATTGTTCAATATATAACCAGAGTTAGTTAAAATACGGGATCCAAAAACAGAACCAAGACCACTAACAAACATATTAAAATACAAATCTGAATAAATATTTTATGAAATAATGTAAGTAATAAGTTATATAGGTATATAATATACCTTATAACGGTTACATAAAGATCAAAGGCATCTGTGGTTGAAACTTGTAATCCTGTATTTTCATTACAATTATCCCCTAAACCTGCAAAAATAATCATAAATTATATAAAACAATGAATACATTTTAACCTTCCAAATTGATTACTTTTAAAGCTATTCAATAATGATAGATCTTCAAGAGATGTATTAGTATTATTCATTTTACTTAATACTTCCAGTAAAATTGGTCCTCCGGTACCTTTATTGGAAGTTATTATGCAATAGTTCATAAAATTCTGTTTTAATACTGGTAAAAAATGTGGTTGGTAGCTCATTACATCATCTGGCTTTAAAGTAGACTTCAATTCTTTAGACATTTCTTTATAAAATTCTTTAAAAAAACACACAATATTATATTAAAATTAAATATTTTTTACAAAGATGTTTAGATTGTAGGTATTAGGTACCACACCAATATAACCTTTGATTAACATCCATAGCAAAAATAAGTAAATTGTATGAATATTATGTATACCTATCTATTTTCTCATAGAACAATTACATTACCAAGTTTAAAAACTGAAGTCACTTATTTGTCATTTATGATTCATTAACGGGAACACAAAAATTACATAAATTCTATGCTTTATTTTAGTGGTTCTTAACACAAGTGTTCCACCAAAATTTTAAAATCAGTAGAAAAATGATAAAACTGTATTTATTATTTTTAATATCTAATATTTATGTAAACGGTTTTGTGTTATATATCCATTGTTTAATACATTATTATACAATTTAAAAATATATATAAATACCATTTTTTTTTACTGCTATTTAATGAAAATCTTATAAAATATTATGTGCTCCCTCATTCGAAAAAAGGTTAAGAACCACTGCTCTATCTCACGAGAGAACATGCCGGTTTTGCACACACAACACACATCCCCTGCTATCAAAACTGGTTTCCCTGTGGTAGGATGTCGCATGGGGATGTGTAGAAAAACCGATTTTGGTCAGCCAGTAGTATGATGAACAGAACATACTTACATATTATAGCACAAAAGATATATTGATGTAGCATCCTTTTTTTATATAGCATACCAATAGGTCCATGCAAAGATATTGAAGTGAGAGTTTTTATAAGACCATTTGGTGCTTTAACTATTTGACCGGGTAAACTATTTGATACTGTTGACAACCAACTTTTAAGGTTGTCATCTTTGACTAACTTAGTATTCTGATTAATTGCATCAAGTAAACTTTTTGTGACAGTTATACCTGTTCTAAAAAAAGTACAATAATTTTATATACATACATTTAGTAAATTGTGCCTTTCTTACTTTGCTAGGTTTATGGAAGGTTCAACTAGTGTCTTCCAAGGAAGAACTCCATACTTTATATTAGCATAAAACAATCCTGCTAAAAAACCTGGTACTCCAGTAATATTATCTGAACTAGGTGTAGCTCTAAAATCAATTGTATTTCCTATTCCAGTTCGATGATCGTATACCACCATGACACCACCTCTAAAAAGTAAATTCAGTAATTTCAAAATAATTATACAATATTTGAGTTATATTTTATTTTACTTGCCCTCCTAATCCTGAAAGATGAAGGAGTACTACAGAGTTGCATAATGTAGTAGTAATTGCTGCATCAACTGCATTACCGCCCATTTTGAGCACATCAATTCCATGTTGAGAGCATTGATCATTATCACTTGCTACATTACCATGAGGTACTAACTTTCAAGTTAAGAAGATCTAATTTTAATTTCTTACTACATAAATTTAAACTTATCATACCTGATTTGATCCATAATGAATGTGAATTAATAAAATAAATAATAATCCAATGCAAAATACCATACAAAAACCCACAATTAATTTAAGTAGAGCTTTTTCATTGTTATTTTTAGCATAAAGCGGTGTCTTTTCACTACCATCATGATCATATACAGCTGAAATTATATAAAGTTCAAATATAAATAAGTACATTAAACAAATATAGGCTTAAATTGAAATATGGATAAAATCAATTTAACGTTAAAATAAAAATTATAGAACCAATTACTACACAAAAAGATTTTGTCACATATTTTTCAAAATAATTATATAAAATATAAGTAAGTAAGTCATGAATATAAATCAAGAGTTAATAGTAAATAATTTCACTGTAATTAATAAGTATTACTCCGTTAAAATCTGGTTTAAAACTAAATTAATTCTAATTTCATGAATATGAATACCATTTCATAACATGAATTTATTTTCTAAATACTAAAAAGTATTCTCTAAGTCTATAAAGTTATACAGACTAAAATCCTGGAATCTAAACTTTTTAATCACTTGATTCATTACTTTGAAGCAGCAATAAAACTTATTGTTATTACATAAACTAGAGATAAAAGCATTTCAGGTATTGATTACTAACTAGTAGAAAGAGAACCTAATTAATACAATTCTTAAAAATTTTTAATATTAGGGTATCTACAGTTTAGACTATGTTGTACCTATGTAGGCTAAAAGAATTATGTACTAAAAACATTTTTTTAATTCAATAATATACAGTTTCCAATGATGTAAGCTTTATAATTAATGACGGTAAATAAAATAAACCCATACATTGACTGGAAAATTTATCAATTGTGTCGTCATCCATCGTAGACTATTTTCTCACATCTCCATCTTAATATATAATTCCCCAAAATAATAAATGGATAATTGATTTGAGTATTTATTAAAAAAATTAATAAAATCAACTAAGTGATCACTCAATCACTGACTACTGACTTGTGACTACCAGAGTACCAGACGGAAGGCACAGACCTTGATTCTTAAGTGATATCCACGAAATACGAATTAAGATTTAAGATACCATCACCCTATCACAGAATATATAAATATAGACACGTGTACGCAAAATTGTTAAGCCTGTTGTCTTATCTATTATCTGCATTCCGCAAGAATGCATGCTCGTCATTGCACGACTGCACGAATGCACGAGCACGAAGTGCGTACACCGTCTATTGTCAACGTTTTGTACTATTGTGCTGTGTTCGGAGTTCGGAACGTACACCAAAATTATAAATTCATTCACGTTCAGCCCTTAATAAAGAAACTCGTTCACGCTCAAGTTCATTCCATTTTTTTATAATAAAAATTATTATATAGTATAATTAAACAATATATTTTAAACATATATTTGTATACGTCAAATAAATTGAACTTCTTAAAAGTTCAAATTCATTCAAATATAAACGTCGTTCACGTTAACGTTCAATTTGAAAAAAACGAGTGAATATGAACTAAATATAAACGTTAACGTGCGTTCATGAACGACATTCTTTTCAAACACTGCTAATGTGTGTATTGGAAACATTTCAGTTAGCTCCAGTCACAGATATTAAAACATTAAAAACTCAATTACCTTATATATCTGTAACATGAGTACATGGCTGACAAAGTTTACATTAGGTAAATAGAGAAGTCCTCTTCATGTACATCCTTTCTATGGCCTTATACTCATATCTATGTGTATATTATGATCATCTATGCTACTATGTTAAATAATTAATTTAGTTTAACAATTATTATATTCTGTCGAGCTAATGCCTAATACTCTATACTATAATCATGGATAAAATAATCAGATTTCAAATTTGGAACACCAAACATCCATCAAAATAATATTATTTACTGTCCAAATTTCACTGTTCTTGATAGTCGGTTAAATGCAACATTCATTAATTTATTAATAAAACATTAATTATGATTTAGCCGTCATCTAAGAATGAAACAAAATACCTATTTAAGTATTTAAAGTAGCAGAAAAATGTTCACAATAATTATAATACAGTTATAAAACCAAACAATTTATTTAATAGTTTCATTGTACCGCTTATAAGAATGGAATAAAAATAAACACACGTCCAGTCTCATAATGTTTAGCTGACACTTGCGCAACAGTCTGTTTATTGAGTCAAGCAATATTCGTTCACTTGGTGAAAATAAATTGTCCATAGCCTCTTCAAAAAAATCTTTGTCGGCTTCTTGTTTATCTTGTAATCCTTGAACCATACCATCAAATCGAGATTTATTTTTTAGTAATCTCTTATTATCTTCACAAGTTTTAAACTTCCACATCATACAGTTCCCAATCATTTTTAATATTTCTTCTGTTAATTCTTGGTGCAGTTGACGTTCATTTAAATGATACAAATAAAAAGATTTTCCATCATTTCGACCTAAACGAGTATTTGGTTTTCTTAATTCTTGAACTTGGAGATAATTATTCATAAATAGTTCTGATGTTAATGTTTTTGTTTCACGGTCTGGTATTAAAGCAGTTTGTTGGAGACGTTCAAGTTCTAGAAGCTTGTTGCTCCTGGTTGCTCTGAATAACCTTGCAGAACTTTCACCGAACTTATAACTTACTACTTGGTCCATTATTGAATCATTTAAACAATTTATTATCTGTTTAAAATTAACAGTTATGTTACACATTGTACCATAAGATTTACATAAAAATTTAGTAGGGTCTTCTTCTATCATTGTTATATATTCTAATAAATAATTATGACCAACAGATAAATTACTTCTAATTAATTGTAATGATATAGGATTTGAAACTGGTGCACTGCTGTCAACACATTGACTTAATATTGTTGACATTACTTCACCTACAATTGTATCATCAAATGTTCTTACAACAGCGTCTCTGATGATTTTATTTCTCATGTCTTGATGAAACTTATCAAAATTAAGAGTAAACAAAATTTTTTTCTCATCTTTTTGATTTTTTGTTGGTGGTGTAAATAATTTATTTTGCTTAACTTCAGTCCAAACAACATATGTGGGTGTTCTTTTAAAATATTCATTTCTTATTAATTCAATACCTTTTTCCCAATAATTATTGTACAAATCATCGGTTTTATTTTGTAATTTAATACATTCACTAACAATTTTTGATAAAGAAGCTCGACCAAGACAAAGTAAAGTTTCAACAAGTTCCTCGAATGGATTGCCAAATTTTCTCTTAATAATTGATAAGTATTTTGGGTACCTTAATATCATTAGAATATTTTCCATATTCAGTTTGTATTCTATTTGTACTGAGTGAACATTACAAATTGCCGATACAAAATTGAATTGTAATAAAACAATTATAGTTTCCTGTATCAAGTGCCGAGGATATTTTCCATCCAATATGGTGCTCAATGTCATCAAGGATTTCTGACCCCATTGTAAAGGTTTTGCAATTTCAGAAATGTCTTGACCAAAATAATCACGCAAAATAGATGTACAAATACGACAATAGTCAGATGACATGTTAATATTAATTCAAAATACTTATAATTACTTTTAAAAATAATCAATTTATCACTAATATAATTTAATAGTATGCCGAACGCCGCACGTGTACACAATTTTAAATTTTTTATATATTTTAATGTTTTTGTCAGAACTTAGAAATCACTAAATCAGGATTCTACATCTACATTTCTATTTTCTACCAACGAATACTACCCCGGTGTACGATATTACTTATGGATAGTTGTATGTCTTATACGGTGCTTTAGAGTAGTTCAGAAGGAACGACAATCATAGATAATAACACGATTTAAGATAGTACTATCTTAATTCATGATAATAAGACTTGATACCATGGCTGATAACGATATTAACAGAAAATTAACCGCCATAACCTAAAAAATAATTGTATATTGTTTAGCCGTACTTTTTTTTTTGTTGTTTTCATATTATGAATTATGACAATAAAATATTTTTATTATTTTCCTCAATATGAAATAAATATTAACAGTTCTCTCTGTCTGTGACCTGTGTATTACTGTATTCTGTTTTCAGTATATGTTATAAATAAAACGTTTGATTTATTAACTGTAAAAACTGTTAAAATTAATTATTATAGGTACCTTAAGCATGGACAGTGAGTAAAAGTGAACTGAATCAAAAATATATTATGCTGAAACATTATATTAAATTTAATGTTTCTAATTTATTTAGATTGCCATTTTTTAAAAATTTTTTTTTTCTTATTAATTGTGTATATATTAACATTTATTTCATTTTATTTAGCTGAATTGTTACAAAGTTCGTGGTCACCATATACGGAGCTGCTACCTGTATTGGAGAATATTTTTACAAATGAAAGACCAAATGTAGCATTTTTAAAACGCATTTTACGTGCTGCTAAACCACATTTTTTGAATGTATTTAAGAATCCAGTAAGTTGTTATCAAAAGATTTTAATTGTTCATTTTTATACTGAAACAAATCATTTCAGCCAAAAAATGTTAAAAGTCGAGAGCAAATAATGAAAGTCTTGGCAGATGGAAAACCTATTCAGAAATTTGAGATGTTAGCATTACCTAAAGATATGGCTGAAGAAGTGCTCATTCTCTCAGATATGTATGATTTAGATGAACTCATGTCTTTGGAACTCTTAAATACTGGTAATTGAATATCCGTCAATACTTATTTCATAGATTTTAAATTTAATAATATATAAGGTTGATTTAATACTATACATTTATATGATGGAGATAACAATGAATTATTATCTCAATTGGTTAATTCATTTTTTTTTTAATGATATATTTATTATTTATTTAAATAATATAAATAGTTGTTTTTAAACACAAATAGCTCGATACCAAAACCCAAAATATCCAGAACTTTGCCGAGGTTTAGTAGCAGTATTGTTGTATTATAATGCACATCGTATGCTAGCATCTTCTTTAAGACTTCTCATTGAAGGAAGCACTGGTCGTACTTGGATGCCACGTGTAGATCCAGCATGTGCACAACATCTTGGCCAATTTGTTGATCAACTAATGAATGATGGATTATTTATTAACATTTTAAGTAATTATTATTACTTAATTTTACTTATCTGTATTTTAACTTGAAAATGTAATGTTTTATTTAGTTGTATTGGAGAACAAAGATTTGACTAAAGAAATTGAATTACTTCAAAAAAATAAAGCAATTGGTGGTCCAAAACATCACCAACTTGTTGTGAGCTTATTTACTGAAATTCGTACAATGTTAGCAGAATGTGTATTTTATTATTCTATTCAATTTGGATTATCAAAACAACAATTAATAAGGTAAACTTCAACATTTGAATTTTGAATTAAATACTGTAATTTACCTTTAAAATATTATTTATATTGTTTATCCTTAACTCATAATGAAATTTAATTTATTTAGTTTATTACAACATTTACAAAAAATAAAACCAGATATAGAATCACATGGAGTTATTAGTAAAGTACCTTTATTCATGGTGACTTCTTTTTTATATGCTATTGATTTGGATTGTATGAATAATTCTCAAGAAATAAGTGGGGGTAATTCAACAATTAAATATACCCATTTATTATATTTATTACTTTTATAAAACAAATTTTTTAGATACTAAAGAGCTATTTTTATCTTCGGCATACACTGAACTTACTGCACACGATTGGGAATGGCCAGAACTGAAAAGTATAGCTTCTTTTGGATTAGCTGTAGCATTCTCAAAATTACGTACTTCACAACATGTATTTAAGGATAAAAATTTATTCAAAATTGATGAAACGTTAATCAGTAATGCTATGGATACTAAAGTATTTAGATTTTTGAATCAAAATGTTGCTCCTTCAGAATTTCTTCATTATGTGGTATGTATTATATGTTTATGCATATTGTGTAGTTTAAATCAAAACATTTTTTTTCAATTTTGAATACTGAAAAGTACCTACTTAAAAATGATATTATTATTTTATAGAAAATATCTTAATAAAAGATAAATACAATTTGTGTTTATTATAAACAATATCTCTAATAATCATACATTTTATTACATTGAATACACTAATTACTCATACATTCAAACGTACCATAATTTTTTTCTTTAAACCTAACACAATCATTATAAGAAATGTCTGAAGTATTAATCAAACTGTACTTTATTAAATATACCAATTATTTAATTTAAAATGCAATTTATTTTCTTAGGAATACATGATAAAAAAATTTCATCAATTGATCACTGAATTTATTGTTATGATGCCACATACCGTCAAAGAAATAAGAAACAAATCAGATGAAATAGCACATACAATTTTAATTTATTACCAAGTAATTTATTCTAAAAATGCTTGTAATTATTTCGTTTTATTTAATAAATTGCATTTTTAGGAAGGATTAGAACCTCCAACAAGTGAAGAAAATCATTTTGAACAACTGTTAATGTTGATGGCAACATTGTATGCAAAAGATCCGTTAGAGTTAAACTTAAATTTGGATTATTGGCCACCATCTCGTGAACAATTAAAAACGATTAAAATGTCATCATTTTTAATGACTCAAAAATTTCAAGCATCATTATATAGATTTATTTGTCAGACTGGTGATATGCTGCCTCATATGTTATTTGTCCCATATTTAAATATGTTAAGCTCATTAGCAACATCCGAAACTGGGGCTGAAAATGTGTTTAATCATTTTCATTCTAATGCAACCAATTCAAATCTTACTTGGGATCACTTTTTCAAAACTTTTTTGAGGTATTATACAAATTTAAGACAAGAAAATATTCCTCCAACTGACACTGTGTACAAAAGAGGACATCAAAAGGGTATTACTGCTCTTGAAATACAAGGACTTCAGGCTGTATTACAATTAATCAGAAATGTAGCAGGTTTGTTCCATTATTTTCTATTAAAAATTTTATTTATATATAATTAATATATTTTTTTTCACGCCTGTGCCGAAAGTTTAATTTTTAATGCTGGTTAAAGGTTTAATAAATGACTTTTCATCCAGCAGAAAGTTAATATTGTCTCAAGTCATATTAATATACATAAATGTAATGATATGTTTTGTCAAATTTGACAAATGCTTATGGTAGTTCGATCACTCCCATGCTGTGCCATGAAACAGTTTGGTGAATCTAGATACCGAGAACGGTAAGAACAGTTTGGTTATGTAACAGATTTATTATGGATTATCATAATATCGATAGGGGCAACAGAGGCGTGATAAAAATAGTATGTGTGATTTATACAGGAAGACAATTTCAGTCTATTGAATTGCAAAAACTTGCGGCTTGTGTTATATATGTAATCAGTACAGTAACTGAAATGACACATGCACTTTCTCTGTGTAACACACAATATAATATATATTTAAATACTAATATAAAATAGTATTAGTATTAATAATATGTTTTTTTTTTTTAGAACAAAGCGTTAAGTCAAAAGTAACAATAGTGGACCGTGCCGAATGGGAGACACTTCCAGTTTTATTGGGTCTTGTATCATGTCCAGTAAGAATTTCTCTCAAGGCAGATTTAATTTTGACACTATCGATATTAGTTAAACCACCACCATCAATAATAGCTATAAATTTTTGGCAAACTCTTGAAGCATCTCAAATAATTGTAACTGTACCGACTATAAGCAGCTATTCAAGTCGTGGTATCATGGTAAATACATTTTAGTTAATGTAATTTACTTTATTTTTTTTTTATAATATTTTTTTCTTACAGGCAGAGTTAGATGATTTAGAACCTCGCAATGAAGAATACCCATTGACAATTGCTTTATTGAAATTATTGTCTACTCTTACAGAACAACCAGTACCAAACCTTTTGGGTTCAAATAACCGTACGCCTGGTTTTGATCCATATTTAAATTTCGTTTTACATAATATCTTTTTGAAATGTCTCTCGAGAGGTTATAAAAAACAAAATGAAAAAGTAAATGAAATTAATTTTTATTTAATTTTTTTAACACATTTTAATTAATCAATTATTTTGAAGTGGGAAGTAAGTGGTATATGCCTGGAACTTGCATTAAAGTTTTTGAACCAATATGAACCTCAGCAAACAGATTTTGTGGGTAATAGTGTTTTGCTACCAGATAATACTACCGTGAATGTCAATCCACCACCTGGCTTTCATATCATGACATACTTGTGTACAAATTCAGACTTTTTAAGAACTGTAAGATTTTTCAATAATATAAATTAAATAAATATTTCTTTACTACCTAAATTATTAATCAATTTTTAGATTTTAAATATAATGCATACGGGCTGTCAAATGTTTGATCTTTATACCTCATTTAGTGGTAAAGAAGCAATGGAAAAAACAACATTAGTTGTACTACGCCTTTTAGAACAGGCATTACATTTACAGCAAATATTTTTAAATGCATCTATTTCTTCTGGGTCCCCTCTTATATATACTGGATTACATAAAACTCTTGTTAGTATTAATGTAGCAACAAATGAACCAGATTATATAATAGATTTGTCCAAGTTAGTATAAACATTATAATTTAAATTTTTATATATTTGTATATATATGTAACTTTATTGTTTGAAGGTTTGTAACTTACACACATTTACCAGAGCATGCATATCATGCTATTCGAATACTGATGGCCATAACTTCTTATCCGATACCTCAGTCTCATATGGTATCATATTTTACTTCCAATCCTCAACTTACAATTGGTATAAGACATGGATTTGTAGAATGTCTAGAGGAAGAAGAATCAACAAAGGTATAATTATACTATGTAGTATCTAATGTTTATTCCTTCTAAAACATTAAGACTTGAGATATGTAATAAGAATCTTTCATAGTTTACTTTATTATTGCACAATGTTAACATTAGAATATTATAGGTGTGTCTTATTGAGAGGGTGGGCAGCTGTCTTCAGCGAGATCTTCGATCTAGATGTTATTAATTCTCAAGTAGAAAACTAGAATTATTAATAGTATACCTGGCGTAGATGCAAAGTTTATTTTAAGGGGCAAAAGGGGCATTCACCCCCTATCACTCGTATTTTGTACATTGATTTATTTTTAAAAAATCCAAAAATGTATAACATTTTCTGTTTGATAATCATCATATATCTTTAATTATTTTATTGATGTTATAGCTTCAGCAACATGGGCCATTAGCTTTATAAATTATTACATTATGTATGTATATATTTTTGGTAACAATTTGATTATAATTATATTAATGGGCTTAACTATAAAGCATCAAAATATGTCATATAATCAGGAACACAAAGTTTAGGTAATCAACTGTAAATTATTTTTAGTTTGTATAGAAGGAATATTAGTTTCAACCTCCCCCCATGGGCTCAACTCAAATACTCCCTTGTGTATATGCCAATGAAGAATGGCAGGGGATACAATTAGACCTCTTGTTTTTTAAATATTACTTTATTATAATCTAGGAAATTATTCTACTGTATAGTTGGTTTTGAGTGTATCTTGTCAAAGTAGGTTCACTGTTAAATTTAAATTCAATGATAAATCTTTCTATAAACAAAACAATTCTCAACAGTTAGTGAAAACACTGTCAGCTTCTATTCCTTAGGATATTAAAATATTGAAACTACAAGTAATTAATTATTCAATTAGTAATATGGTAGTTTTAAATTTTAATTATTTTTTTGTGAATCCACCATTGCATGATTATACTATATTATTATAATATTCTACTATTGCTATTAACTTATAGGTCAATATTTACGTACCATAGAATGGAATAGTTGGTTTGTTTTTTGTAGCTAACAGGTCTAAATATTTTTTTAATATTATTAACTTAATAGTGAAAAGTTTCAAGATTATGATTAGTATTTTTGAAGAAATATCAAAATACTATAATATTGTCATAAAAACCCTAAAATTATTTCTAAATCCAATTCCTTTATAGAAACTATCACCAAAGCTAAGCATTTTTCATAAAATATTTAGCTTACAATCAACTTTATGTTGTAATATGATTAGATAAATTATGATAATATGACAATTTTTTTTCTACTTTTAGTATTTATTTAGAATATTAGTGTTACAAAGTATATTTTTTGCAAAATGAAAAAAAATTGAGTTTATAATAGTTAAGTGACTAAGAATTTACATGATAATAATTAAGTTTTGAGATACGCCTATAATTGGAATTAATTCAGAAAACTGAATTACCTAGAGTTGACATATGCACTTATTGTTCTATTTAAAGATATGTTCTTATGTCATTTAATGTGTTATAAAATATATCTGATATGGTATATTTCAATTATTTTTTTTTTTAATTTTATCCATTTATCTAAATATATGTTGGTATTAAAATAAACAAATTATATATTGAATTGTAATTAAAAAAATTTGAATTTTCAGTTTTTAGAAGAATCTAATGATATGTCTACTGTAAAAAAATGTAAAGAATCCATTTTAAAACTGTTGCTGCAATGCTTAAATTCTTCGCCTCCAAATTTGGCACATTATTTACTTGGTTTCAATTTAGATAATGTACAAAAAACTTGTTTTGAAAATGCTGGTATGTTAAAATATCAATGATACAGAAAATTTTGATATTGATTTAATTTAAATTGTATACTTATAGGTGTTGGAGGAAATCCTAGAAACTGTTTACACTCAATTATTGATATATTAGATGATTCGCTGAAAAGTCGTAAGAATGGAGCCGTTAGTAAAAATCATTCAAGATTGTTGGAGTTATGCTATCAGTTAATATATGTATTGGTTTCAAGTAACCGAACATCTAGACCAGTTTTGGTTTATTTGAAATCTCGTAGTGACTTTATTTTACGTCATGCTTCTGCATTGCCATTTTATACAGAAAGTTCTACCAAAAAAGTGAATAGTAAGTAGTCATAAAAATTATTTGTATAAAATAATAATTTTTTTTATATATATTCTTAATTATTAACTAAATAATAATAGGTAGTGATTTAATACAAATGAATTGGTTGTTACGTATAATTGCTGTTGAGATAAAAATGCATGTGCATCAAAATTTGCTGATGACATTGACAAAGCTAGTATTATTATTCATTGGGACTACCGAGAAAAAGAACAAGTAAACAACATTTAAATCTTTATGTTTCTTTATAAAATATAGATTAAAAATTAAATGTAACATTTTAGTGTTCCTGGATCAGAATTATTGCAATCCCAATCGTCCAACAATTTATTTGATCATTCGACATTAACTAGAGACAATGGTAAAATAGTTTAAATTATAATTTAGCTTAATATATTAATATATATTACTTTGTTAAAATAGATCAAGACAATAGTAAAGATGATGGAAAAAAGTTACTGAGTTTATTAGAAATTGTAGACCTTGAATTTGAAACAACGTTTGATGATATGCCCGAACTAAAATATCTTGAATCAAAACTTATTAATCAGGTAATATATATTATACTATATTTGTTAGTAATAATAATGTGTAATTTTAATTGTATTTCAGTTATTGAGTGAGTGTGAAATTGCGGGTAAAGTTCCATTAATAGATGTTAAGCAGTTGCATTCGATACTGATGAATGAATTAAAATCAGTTGATAGTTCTTCGGCTGTTAGAGCTAGTTTGCTCCAAGAAATTCAAGTGAGTAATGTTATATTACATTTAGATTTATATTTACATTATTATTATATGTTGTATATTATATATTAGGAGTTGTTAGCATATGCTGTAAGAATTAATGATAAGCGCCTTCAAGTTAGTTGTATGGTAAAATATTTTGATGCCTGGCATCAATTGACAGCTGTCATATTCAGCATGGCTAACTTACCGTCCATGGAATTCCAACAACGTTTTACATTTGTAATTGATCTTTTGGTATCCCTACAAAGCAAGGTAAGTAACATAATAATAATCAATTGTTTTATTAAATTTGAATAAGATTTTCACTGGGATTAATATCTTTATTTTAATACTTATCAATCCTAACCACGCTTTTACATAGTAATTGTCCAAAAATTGCAATTTCGTTAAAGTCCAAACTTAATTTTTTAATGTTGGAAAATAAGTCTAAAAATAGAAATTATTCAATAAACAAAATTTAAATTTGAAAAAAATTGTTTAAAATTACAATTTTCTTATATAATAATTGTATCAAACTATAACCTCAACTTACAATTTACTAATATTACTTATTGTTGCATATAAAAATTTTAAAAATATTGTCAATACAAAAGTTAAGCCAAATTTGAGGTTATCTTATATTCCATTTTTGTTTCTACCTCATTAAAATAAATAATTGCTACTAAGTATGGATAACCTTGAGTTTGGTCCTTAATTTCAAAAATATTTGTAGTAGTGATTATTTATCATAATGAGGTAGAAACAAATATACACTATACAAAATAAGTTTTATAGTTAGAAATAAATAGAACAGAAAGGAAAAAGTTGTATTGTATTTTTGGCGATGAGTGAATTTTAAAACAGAGCAAAGGAGTGAGTGGGCTGATTAAGACATTAAGATTAATGAAATGGGAAAAAATACCAGAGATATTTGCTGCAGAAGTGTCGGTTTTTAGTAACTTCCGCGTATGTTTTAGACTCTTGTTGAGTATGGTAATCAGTAACTTTGGTAGGTAGGACCTTTGGAGAGGTTTTTCTAAAAATGTTCTTAAATGTTGAGCATCCTCTGAAATAGGCTTTGTTTTCTATTGTACAAAGAGCGCACTTGTCAGGACTGTTACGATTCTTGGTGCACTAAGAAGTATAGTGATTTTCCCCATAATTGACCCAGCGTGGAAGATGATGCAGTAATTTTGCTTGTGGTCGTACGATTAGCATTTGAAACATTGTAGTGAGCCCATATTCTTTTTATGCCATTTTTCAATTATAACTTTAGTGGTAAGTAAGAACTTTATTCTATGGATTTCCGCAATATTTTTGTTCAGAGAAACCTTCACAAAAAATAATAAGAAAGGACTTTTGTTTTCATCAATAAAGTTTTGGACCCAATCAACTAAATGTTCAAATTTAAATAAAGCAAAAGAAATATGGGTTCTTGAAGTAGTGGTGAAGTGCAAATCTCTAATAACCATCATGTACGAGCGAAATTGACGAGGTTTGAAAGAATAGAAGCTGGTATCAGTATTGTTTAAATGATATACAATTTTATTAAAGTTATTAGGACCTGAGGGCTGGATAGTGAGGTTTTGAGACAGCGGGTTGCAGGTAAAACCATTTAGGTAGGTGAGTTTTGTTAAGAGTTTGTTGAAAGATGTATAATTTGAAATGTTTTTAATGTTTATCGGAGGATCATTGTCTTGAACGGTTTTGAAGTGAGACAACGAGATTGTCGGCAGAGCTAATTGTTAGAATAGTAGGTACATTATTGTAGATTCTATCATCAGAGTAGAGAGCGGTGTATCTGTTTGATGAAATAAATATTTTAGTTTTTTTTATTATGGATTGGTAACATAGATGAATTGGACCGATTTTATTTGGGTTTGGTGGTAGTTGTAGGTGACTAAACAAGGCCTATATTCTGACCTTGGTTGTTCATGACATTAATTATTAGAACTGAACAATTAAATTGACAATGATAGTCATCAAGAAAATTACAGGAATAATAGCGCTTAAACAAAACGACATGCGTGTGATCAAGATGTGTGTTATGGCAGAACTAAAAAAATAGAAACTTATTTTCATATTTCAAATTTAGTAATACATTTTTTAATTTAATAACAATAATAGTTATTTTACCAATCACAGCATTGGTTAAACAGATATTAGTAAATATTACAATATTGGTCTACCTTCTAAAGGCTATGGCTGTTTTTTGAGTTGAAGTTATAGTAAAAAGTACAATATTTGTATAATATTATTAATATCTAAATCTATTCTGTATTATTATTTTAGGTTATTCGTTATCCACAAATGTCAGACTTATCTACACTTATCACAAATTCCCAATTACTTTTGTTGATAAATTTGAAAAATACCATTGACCAACATTTGGAGCTATGCGTTGTAAGTCCTGACCTTAATTTAGGGTCATTTGTTACTGGACAGTCCAGTGTTTATTCAAGCATGCTTCAAAATATACTTAAATGTATACAGCAATCAGGTACAGCAATCAGTATATTAATAATATACTTATATTAATAAAAAAAATTTTAGGTTCTCAAAAATTACGAGCAAGCTTATATTCATCGTTAATTGCATTGATTAATCTTTTGGCCACTAACAGTCGGACACTAACCAATGGAAACTTCAAACAAAAAAGTATCACAATTAGTTCTGCAGACAAGCAAATTCTTGATTCAGAGTCCATTAAGTTCATTAAGTCTTTAAATTTTGACCAATACTTAAGTGAAAGAATCTTGGAAGTAATTTGTGTTGACTTAACATCTGGTCATGATATATGCAAAGTATTTTTAATTTTATGTACATTTAATAGTAAATTGCTATGCTATTTAAAATATTATTGATTATTGTTTTTTACTGTTTTAGGTTCTATCATATACATTATGTGAACTTTTAATAGATATAAATCCAAAACTTATAGGTTATATATCTAATCAAGGTTATCTTAAATGCATTATATCTAGCCTTTTAGAATCAGATTCAGAACTCAAAGATCTGATTTCAACAAAAAATAAAACCTTAAAACCCATTTATGTATATGAAAATAAAATGGTAAATTTATTTTTAATAATTTTTGGACTTAATTTTAATAATATTTAATGTTTTAGAGTCTTTTGAATAAAATTGCTACTTACACAACTGGTGCTGATGCATTACTTAATCATCAAGCTATAGCATGTTTGTCATCAATGAAGGCAATTGACACTCATCCAAATTTTGAAACAAGGTAATTAAATACAATTATTATAATTGAATTGAATTTAGATATTATATACACCTATTGAATTCTAATAAAATGAACACTTACTTTTTAAAGTATTCATTCATTTGACTTAAATTGTATTTGTTTAAAAAGTTATCAAGCTGCGGAGCAAAATATTTTCTACAATCTTCAACATTGATTATGGTTTCTGATAGGATTTTTAATATCATATACTATAAATAGGAAGCAAGAAATTCCTAATAATTTTCTTAATAATTGAGAAAAATTGGAATATTCATACAAAATCAGTTTTTTGCAATTCATTTTTTTTTTCATTTAGAAAGTATAATCATAAGCATTTACATTTTTTACCAAATATTTATGATATCATGTTTTATACATACTATGATTTTTTTAAAAATATTTAGACTAATTTAGGTTTTTGTATGCATTTGATATATTTAAAAAAAGAGAAAGGAAAGTAACTAACCACTGAGTTGTGGAGTATATGTCAAGTGTACTTTGTCATTGAGTTTGTCACAGTAACGTATATGTGTTAAATTTGTGTTTGATAATAAATCATTATAAATAAAAAATTAAAAAAACCTCTGAGTAAGTTCAATGGTGTGTCAGCCTATATTACTAAGTATATTGAGTGCCGAGGGCGGCATTATGCCGAAGATTGCAATTGTCTTATCACACAAACCACACATACAATTTTTTTTTATCAAGCCTCTGCATTCATTGATCACATCCTAGGTGATCTATTCTACAAAAAAAATTTCATGAAAAAAAAATGTTTACACGTCATACAAGCAGGTTATAATATGAGTATAAGATGTGATGAAAAGTTTATGCTTTGTTAGGACAATGGTATAGAATTCAGTTTTGGGTTATGCGGGGGATATGTCCAGCACTTTGGGAATCCCCACTTTACCATCTGCTACTTGCCAAACTTAAAAGTGACAAACTTTTTAGATGAAACTGTCTTGTAGTAGGTTATAATGCTATAGTAGTATGAATAGGTCAATGCCAATAGCATAAAATTAATTTAAATGTTTTAAAAATGACATTGTGTGTATGAAATATAAAAATATATGTGTAAGTTTCGAATTCCCACAAAATATATTTTTGGATTACAATAAAAATGTAATCGTTATTTTTTCACTTATAAATATCCAATTTTGTCAATATCATTAAATCATTAATTCAAACTAAAATATAGAATTTAAAGTGTTTGTATTCATTCTTATTTAGTATTTAATTTTAATTGTAAAATAAATTGGTATATATTGTTAACATTTTATTTTGCATATGTATAATAGTTTCAAAAGATCAATGAAAGAATTTATGCCGGATGAAGGTGATCGATATATGATGATATGTTCACCAGCAATGTGCTTATGTCAAACAGTTATAAGTACACTAGGAAATCAAAATATGACTTCTATTCTCCAAGTAATATATTAATTGTAAATATAAAAATTAATTTTAATTTAAACTATCTTTTAGGTTGTCTATTATTTGATTAGTCATCGTGATACCGTGACAATTGCTCTTACTAATTCAGCACCATTGTGTGAGCAATGGTATCTTAAAGAACTTTATCAATTAACATCTTTGTTTGTTAATGTTACTAATGATGGTAAGTCTTTTAATAAATGTTCTTATTCCTTTATCTTGGTATAAATAAAACCTTTATACATATTAGGTACCATATTATTAATTTGGTACTAAAAAATTACAAGTTCACTTCAATTTGTGACAAAATTGGGGGGTATACATTATTCTGTATCATCATAATCTCTGCCACTTGTTACAAAAAAATTGGAAGACCCTTTTTATATTATGATATTTTTTTAATTACGTGATAACTTATTGATTAATTAAACTAATCAATTGTAAAATACAAACAGATACAAGTTCAGAAATAAATTCAAGTGGTGACAAGGATATTGCTGGATTATTTTATCATTATAGTGTGTTAATGCAAAGAACTTTAATACGATTTTCTGTTAATTTATCCATAATACGAGCGATACGCAAAAAGTGTTCTGAAGAATCTAGTCCAAATGATGGTGAAACAAATGTTACTTTATATTTGAGGGTTAGTAAACCCATTTATGCTTGTATTTATTTTAATAGTATTATTAATTGAAAATGTTTTATGATTATATCTATTAGATAACTTTAAACTTATTAAACTATGTATCAAATTTAATGGATGGTGGATGGGCTACTAGTGGTCAGAAATTTAAAAGAAGGATTTTGGATGTTTCTGTATACACTGATCCATTTAGCATTACTTCTCATGGTATATAATTAGTGCTTATTATTTTTATTTATTTTATTAATATATTATAACTATTTATTTTAGGTGATTTGAACCCTAGTAACGTTTTGTCAATGGGCACAATTGTCACCATAATGGTTCAAACTGTTGAACATTATTTCATGCAATTTAACACTAAATCTAGGGCTGAAAATAGAAAATCACCTATTCAAGTAATTACTCATAATTTATTTTAAAAAAAGTATAAACCAACGTATTATCTTAGTCAAACCTTTTGCCAACTTTTTTTTATGAAATATATTTTATTGTATAATACTTTTTATTTAAAATTAATAATTATTTTAATTTACATTCTAAATAATGTTTTATCATTCATTATTTTTTTATTTTTTTGTAAATGCAATATTTAACGTAAAATATGGTACAATATTTAGTTTAATTACAAAACTGAAATACGTTTTGTAATATTCACACTATTTCCCATTTTTTTTATAGATCTCTTGTATTGTTTGTGTTATAAAATTTCAGATTATTTTATTATATACTACGATTCAATTTAGATAATCTTTAACAAATTATTGTAATACTTAATTCCATGAGAGAACATACCATACAATAACAAGTCAGTTGTCAGTTCTTTACACATCCCCCACTAAATGTTGTATATGTAGCGCTCCTCATGGACTGCAGCCCATTTCATTTGTCTTGTGCACTAGGGTTGGTCATTGTCATTTAGGGAAATGACCCAAAATCTGTCACATGGCCTCATTTTATAGGTTTTCATTTAAAACTGACATGCTCATTTGTGGAACAGGGTATAGTGGGTTTGTAAATGCAGTCAAGTTCTTATTTTAATATAAATGGAAACACAATACGTAAATATAGAAACAAAAATCAAATTATTAGAAAAACTTATAAAGGAAAAAATATGTTTAATTTTTAATTATCGCTTGATTATTAGCACCCCCTTGGTCACAACTAATGCGAATAATGGATGCTCTACTGTACATGAAAAGGAATTCTTAGTTGAGACACCTAACTTTCATATTGCACTAATATTTATCATTATCGTGTTTGGTTTTACTTTATTTTGTTTCAATTTAGTTATTTGGTGAAAGTAACAATGAAACTGATATAGAAAATAAGGATGTTGGTGACCACACTCAACGTATACTTTGTAAACAAATAATGGAAGTATGTCTGTATATTTTGTGGGCTCACACTGATTATTATTTTATGCAAAGTCCCGTTCAACATGTCCATCGTCCTAAAGGATTAAACAGTAAGAGTATTTAATGTTAAAACTTAAAATTGACTAATCCTTGGTAATTAAACAATTAGGATCAGGAAGTTCTAACCAAGATGATGAAGATGGTGTAACACCTGACGAATTAAAAGAATTAAGACTAGGATTGGTGAAAGTGTTTAATGAAGCATTTCTTGAAAAGCTTAATGCGACAAATGAAGTAAATATCTATAAAATAATCACATTACTAGAATTAATTTACAGTTTATTAGGAAAACACCATACTAGCATGTGTCACATCTCTGTCTTACGAACATAGCAAATAAGCAGTTCCAATTTTGTGTATTTACAATTTAGCATTAATATTTTGACTAGTTGAACCGGGCGCTTTAAGTTTGCATGTGGCAATGTTGCATAGCTGTAACTTTGACTTGTGCCTAAAAGAAATTATGCTACAATGTACCAAAAACTAATGAGGCTTTCCATTTGTATGGATGGTTCATAATACCAAGGCGCAAGATGAACCTTTCACACTTGTGTTATCAAATTTTTGGTGTCTTGCTACATTTTTTTTTAAATTTTTGAAAGAAAAACTTATGAGGAATCTTGTAGTATTAGATATTCAAACTTCTTTACTTACAAATAAAAATGTGATTGCTTATAATTAATCATTGAAAAAAAAACCTATAGAAAATAAATATCCATATTATATTCAAAAGGTTTCTGAGAAAGTGATCTACAGCCAAGTCTATCATACATGGTTATGAAATTTGGGACATAGGTAATCCTATACTAGAAGATGAGACCTCAAATATAATTTTTTTAATTTTGTATTTTGAAGAAGAAATCAACTGGCATTATTAAGATGATTGTGATTTACACAAATTCAGAGTTCTGTACTTCTGTTCATCATGAATCAATTTTTATAATTTATTAGTCTGAGGTTGAAAGTATATGATCTGATACTGTGGTCAGTATGGATTGGGTTATCACAGTCTGACACACTTGTAGTTTTTTTTCTAATACAATATAAAATATTAATTAGACTTGTTTTAAGTTCAATAAAAAAAAATTTAAGTTTAATAAATATTTATAATTTGTTACAGGACAAGTCAGAAGACAGTTTTGTACAAGTCATGGTTCACAGGATCAAAAAACTCTTACAATTTGTTAGTTCTTAGAGCTTAAGTAGTTTAAATTAAGTCTTTTTTGCTTTTATTATCATTTTTTTTTTTTTGTACATTAATATAGAAATTTTCATTCCATTTACAGTTGTATAAATTTTCAATATGTATAATTACAACTCATTAAGACTCAATTTTATTTTTATAATAATATGTACAATAAGATAATAGAAAAACAATATTTCCCTGTAAAAAAAACTAATCTAAAAATTATGATTAGAAAGTCTATAGAAAGTTCTTTCATTGATATAAATAATATTAATTAATAATTACATAATAAAAACATATTACTTTTTATTTAAATTTTACTAAAATTATTATTTTTTAAACAATTATAGAATAGAATTAAAGTAGGGACATGATGGAATTGATCCACATAAAATATCCAAGAGTAATTGATAAAAATAACGAATTCCAACAGTTATTGGCTTTACAAAATAGTCGATTGAATAAAAAAAAAAAAACAAAACTTTGCAACATTTTCGGAGATCACAAATAAATGTTTTTTTTTTATAAAAAAAAAAACATGAATTCATTAAAAAAAATTTATAATCCAGTTTTGTTTTTGAAAGACTAGCAGCGTTTTTTAAACCTACAGAAAAAACCTGTATTAAGTCTTATCTGGTGGCCCAGCAACGTCTTTATCTTCCAAGTCGCTAGGCAAATTTTCATGTTTTGATAGGGGAATGGCATCTATAAATTCGGCAGCAGTAGTTTCAATACTACGTAACAATGACAACTGTTCATCTTCATCTTTTTCATCAGGCTCATCTAAATCAATTTCGCCTAATCACAAATAAAAATGTCATCACAGTTATTTATTATTGTATAAAAAAATAATACATTAATTAAACAACAAATTCTAAGTAATCATTTTATTTGGCACAAGGTAACATTAGTAATTATGGTAATAAACTAATATTTTATTTGGAGGAAATAAATAAATTGTAAAACCCTGTTTAAGTCATTACGAAAGGCAGTCTAGTATACAAGAGAGATGGTTGAGGATATGACATCTCTCTTTACCATGTGTGAAGTAAAAATTATTTTGTTCTTAAATGTTATTTTTTCCATAAATATATATGAATGACTTGATTGGTTGATTGTATTTATCAGATCATTTTTTTTTTCATAACTTTATCTATATTTTAATTGTATATAATAAAGTAATGTAATATATATTACATTGGTGATACCTTTCTAAAAAAAATCCTAGATACTCGACTCACAACAGGTATTTAGTATTATATAATGGTCATTTTTAAATATTTTTATATTGTATAATAATTAATTTGTTATAGGACATTTACTTTATAAGAAAGTGTTAACTAACTAATCCATTAAGGCTTAGGAAAAACTTTCCTTTTTATACATTTTTAGCTTTAACTAAAAGCCAGATGTCCTAAAATAAGCTGTATTAATTATATATTTATAAGAGCCGCTCCATAGAAAAAAAATTTATTTAGATTTATAACTTGACAAAACATACATGCAATGTGCTATTGTGAAATAAAACATTATAGTACCGGACATAGTGACATTATAATTGAAATATTAAAAAAATAAAAAAAAATAAATGTTATTTCATAACACTTATATAAAGTATAAATACTAAAATATATTAACTAAATACCTGAAGATGAAGGACAGACTTTGTCTAATAGTTTTCGAGCTGCCGTTTTAATATTGCTTAAGACTGACTTAAGTTCTGGTACAGGAGGTTTGACTAAGGAGCAAACTCTCAATGCTCGTAGATTAGATAACATCCTTTTTTCAGTTTCTAATTCACCCAATTTCTCCAAGTCATTTGGCAAATTAAATATAACACTCTCTAATAATTCAAAAGTGTGATGTGATAGTACACTAGCAGCCATCTATTATAATTATATTAAAAATATATAAATATTTATTAACATATTTTAATCTCAAAATAATAGTAAATTACTATAAGTATGAATTTAATTTTTACCTCAGGAAAAAAAGTTCTAACAAAATCATATATAACATCATTATTCAAACTGAGACGTTCTTCGATAAGTGTAGATTCCAAATAATCCACAAAGTAATTATTTTTAGATAACAATCTTAAATATGGTAAGTTAGACCCCTTTAAAAAATAAACATACTGAATTAAAAATCGTTAAAATTATTTTAATATTAAGGATATACTCACATTCATATTATGCACATCAAGCCAAAACTTGGGAAAATAAGTATGATGCAATGGAATAGATTCATATCCAATCATCGCATTAAGTGCTACTAAAGGTTCAGTTAAACAGTCATTGTTAACAGCAGTACGGCACATTACATCAATGAAATCGTGATATGGTGCATAAAACGCAGATAATTCTGTATCGTAATGAGGATCACAGCCCTAAAATAATTTAAACATTAGCATACTTACTGAAAAATAAATTTATATTTTTCATTTTTATTCTTACTTTAGTCAAGTCTAATTGGTTATGTGTTAAAGCCATTTGAACCATGGGTCTAATAGGCCTAGTATTTGATTTCAAACTAAGCATGGGCACTTTATGTCCGCGACGAGGAAAATATGGACCAATGGGCATGCCATTATTACTGTCCATACAAACAGCATGACAATGTGTCAATATGGGTTGAAGTACATTTATAACTTCGATAGGCATTAATACAACAAGTACTTTTAGTAGATCTAAAACATTAATTTTAGAATTTAACAAAATTAATTAAACTATACCTGGTCCACTGTACTAATAACTATCTAATTGTAAAAATATTACTGACGGAAATAAAATTATGTATATTATCATACACATTTTATTTTCTACTATTAAGTTAATTATTTTAGGTTTTTGAAAATTTTTATTTTGAATTTAATAAAAACTAAATAAATAAAATACATATTGGCTAATTAACATTACCTAATACTGATTGTCTCATTTCTTTAGGATTGTATGTGTTAAGTAACGTAACCAACTTTCTCAACAAATCGGGCCATTCTTTATACGTCAATATTACAGTGCGTGGTGTTTCTTTTTCAGCCAATTTGTTCTGTTCGTGAGTTTTTTGCAAACACTTAGTGATATCAACGATTAAAGCAAGCATATCAATTAAGTCACCAGTTACATGGCAAGCAGTAGCTTCATGATACATATTATGTAATGTTTGAAAACCCTAAAATATCAATCAATAATTTAATATTATAAAAGTATTTGATTAATAGGTGGAAATTAAAAATTATTACTTCAAAACACATTTCTAAACCACGGTTATGAATAAAATACAATTTATCCTCATCATTTTCCAAAAGAATTTTGGCAACTGGAATTAAAGTACCCCAACCAGCTTTTCCATCCAAGTTTGACACATATAATTGTATTGTTTCTTTTCTGTATTGATTTATTTCAACTATTTCTTGATCAGTTGAATCGGGAAATTTTTTAATAAAAAGTTGTAATAGTTTAAATAATTCATCAACAGCCTAAATAATTGTACAAATAAAAATATAATTAAAATTAGTCCAAAAAAAGACCATATACCATTAAAGTTAATAATTATCTTACAGCTGCATATTGAGTAGGGTGAGGAGAAATGTTCTTAAAAGCCCAACTTATATTTTGATGACCAGCTAATTGTCTAGAAAATATTCTAGAATGTTGACAACATATTCTTAAAAGGCCATAATATGCTGGTAACATAGTTCGGTTGAAAATTACAACTTCTTGGTCATCGTGATCAGCTCTAAAAAAAGTCAACATGAAATGATGAACTATTGTTAATTTTTACATTCTTATTTAATTTACTTACAAAATATAGTTGAATGCTATATTTTTCACAAAGTATGGATCTTGAACGAGTATTTGCACATTTTCTATGCAGTCGGACAAAACATTATAGAATAACATCAATAAACTTTGTTTGTTATGATGTACTGATATGGCTGGTTCAGAAAGTTTAGGATGAAATAATTGCCAAAGTTCAACTAAATGTGGTCCAAACTGAAATTTTCAATATATAAGCATTTTAAATTAGTTATTTTAGCTGTACAGATCAATATTAGTTGTTAACATTTATTTGATATTATTAATGATAATCATTTTAAAATTTTCTATATAAAAAAAAAACATTTCTGCTTTAAGTAAGTTTTGAGTGTATCTCTTAATTGAGTAATACACCTATTTAAGTCACAATGTTTAATGGATGTGTTAAATATTAATTCAATGATATAATGTGCTCACTAAGAATAATTCTGAGTAAGAGTGTATTAAAGTAAAGATTGCTTTCTGAAGAGTAGATAACAAACAAATTTAACCAGAAACCAACATCAATGGTTGACATTTGGAGTAAGGTAAAATGTGATAAGTCACAAATTAAAGCACATTGTAAAACCAATATATCATCATTCAATTTCTCACTGAGCTCAAATTTTAAAACTACAATTAAATATATATCAATTTTTCCTATTGTATCATTTTATATTGTCAGGATAATTTGCATGATCTTCATAATTAAAATGTTTACCATCAACTTTTCTGTTCTTGATATTAAAAAGTAATTGAGCAAAACAAAGTAGGCAGTTAGCTTAGATGATCCATGTTGAGTTGTATCTGTATACTCTTTAGCTACTTTCAAGAGGTTTAAAAGAAATTTGAATATTTCATGCAGTGTTTCCTTTGCATCTGAAGCCAATAAAACTTCTTTTTGTAATGTACACATGCCCCTTGCTGTTCTATATGCTTGCCGAAATTGAGTATTTGGAACCAATGATACTAATAACATACTGGCAGCTAAAAAGTAAATTTTAATTAATAATTGCAAATTTAGTCATATAGTGTTCAAATAATTAAGTAATTGTTTTGGTAAGTTATCAACTAAATATTTTAATTTAATATCTAGGATCTGATAGGAATATTGGCCAATCGTATTCAAAATTAAATATATTAATATCTGAGGATCATAAATTTTAAAACTTCAACACATTTACACTTTTAGCTGATCCCGTGCACTTTGATGCCTGTAAAAAATGCTAACTCTATATGAGACTCATTTATAATAATAATGAAAAAGGACAAAAAGGTCAGGTTACATGTAGTTATGGAAACCCACGGGCAGCAGTGCCGTACAATGTACGTATAGATATACAATTTAGAAGTAAAAAATTTATTTTTGCAAATTTCAACCCCTAAAAATCAAAATTTTAAAAAACTATTTCTTAGTGCACGGTAAATTATAATATTTATCTATCCTCAAAATTTCAAGTCAATAGCTCTAATAAGTTCGGCTCTGCATTGATAATAAATCAGAACACTTTCCTTTACATATATATATATAGATATACAATGTAAAGTATTTATTAGTGAAGAAAACCACAATATAGGTAAATAATAAAAAATATTATTATGCTGCATGTAATAATGTAAATAATATACCTAAACAAATAATGGTTGGTAAAGATTAGTGACTTCTGCTGTAAATTGTAATACGTATGTTAATAAATTAAATGGTTTTGATATATGTTGTCAACATTTGACCTTCAAATACTAAAAAAAAAAAATTGCACTGATGTATTTCTGATATTTTTTTAATTTTTATATGAACAATCTATAAGAAACTTTGTATAACATTTTCAAATTTTTTGGCCAAACAAAACGATTTTTACCGACATTTAAAGAAAAAGAACTAAAATTTAAAATTTCAAGTTTTTATATATTATTCAAAAAGAGCCAAAATATTTAAAAAAATTATCTTGTATGGAAAATGATCATATAAACATTGGTAGAAGTATCTAGTATCTAAGGTAAATTGTACAAAAAAAAAATTATCTATAAATGGTTTTGCATAAAGATTCCTGTTTTTTCTTTTGTCTGCTAGCCAGTAGGGAATACTTGTACATAATAAATTAATTTTCATACGTAGTTTGATTGTACCTAATATAATTGGAATTACTGGAATTACTTCTTCCTCTCAACTTTTAATAAACATCACTATCACAATTTTTTTTGAATCAAATAGCCATTATGTACAATTATTCAGTTTTTCATAAATTAGCAACCGAAAGATTAATAAAACAAATTATTGGGGAGCGAGGTATTAATGTATTTTGATCACCCTCCTCACCGCCCTACTAGGTTAACCACCATAGGATTACTTAAACACTACTATCATTCTAATTATTCTTGTTACAATTCCATAATTATTAGTAAAAACTAAAAATGTCTCAATTTTTTAAATTTTAAAGTGATTCAATTTTTGAAGTATTTCTTCTGTGGATACAAATTTAGTAAATAAATCATTTTAAAATTAATAAGCTTCTTTTTTCATTTCAAATCTAAATATAAAAATGTTTTTTTAGTGAAAAATGATATCAAATTACATTTAACGTTCTCAACATAAAAATATTACATAATTATTATTTTGCAAAATGTAAGATATTTAATATATAATATTATTGAATAGACCAAATATTATTATCATAATTAATAATTTATATACTTAAAAGTAATATGTTTACCTGAGCGAACTCGAGCATTTCCATGTGATAATAAAAATCGTTCAACCCATGTATCCATACCATTAAGCACCCAAGCAGATACCTGCTTATTACGAGGCACTTGGAGACCAAGCCATTCCAATGCTACTTGAGGCCCATTTTCAGTAGACTGCCACAAAAGTCTTAATATAAATTCAGTAAAAGATGGTAATCCACCATTACCACTGACACTACCTTCAGATAGCAAAGTTAACATTTTGAAAAATGGCTGAGTAATCTAAAGAGCAAACATTATTTATTATATCAATATTTATACTTCCATTAATATAAATAAATACTCTTACTTCAGAATTGTTAACATTTTTTTGTATAATATTTAAAATTTGGCTGATAATTTCATTGGCAAGTAAAGCATTCTTTTGTGATGAATCATTCCGGCAAAGAGAAAATATAAGATTTTTAGTCATGTGTAGATTTGTATTATCTTTAACTTGTTGAATTATGAATGGAAACCCCTAAAAATAACATTTAATTATTAGATAAATATAAGATTTTTTAACACAGATTAAAATGAAGAAGAATGTAAATAATAGTCTAGTCATTGTTTGGTCAGGATATGTAAGTGAAAAATGAATCGCGAGGAACAGTGGTACATTCAAGTGGTGTAATAGAACAATGTTGTGAACACACTGTGGTTTTATAATATATAATTGATATTAAATTATTTACAAGTATTACTTTAAATTCCTCTTGTCTTGATAAATTTATAAAAAAATCAAATGACTAAAAAGTGAATGCACCAGTTGTTCAAATATGATTTACAAATTATATACTCTTCAAGATTTCACTACCATCCTGTTGGTGTGATTGTATCCTGTTTTTATATCTTAGTCTGTGGTTATAAATATACAGGTTCATCCAAATGTTGTGTGATAAAAATAGTGGGTATTATACAAGTTCTTATGTGATCCCCAACATTTTTGTCACAACATTTGGAAGATCCTGTGTTTCATATAAATAATTGAATACTAAAAGTTACCTTCATTCCTTGTAAGACGTACAAATCATTATCTGATAACTCTAATTGACCACTAATATTTCTTGATTTTTCTACCAACGAAACTACAAGAGCAATTAATTTTTCAAGAGATAAAGGTGGCTTGTTTCTATCGGCAGTTGACATTGGAATTGTATCTTCTTCTTCTTCTTCACAGTCAGCTCCATTAATATTATTAGGATTGTCACTCTATGAATTAAAAACCTCAATTTAATATGCTTTATAAATATAGATGTTTAACTTACAAATTCATGTCCTTTTAAGCCCAAGTAAAAGTTTACAACTGTGGTAATACATTGAATAGCTATGAGAAATTTACTTTCTTCATCACCTAATTTACTAAATTCATGTAACATTGCAAAATATTCAGTCATATTACGAATACAATTTTTGATATTTTGTTCCATCTATAATATGAAAATGTAATTCAGTATAATTATTTCACTATGATTCAGCAATAATAATATGTACTTACTAAAGACACTACTGTACGGATAAATGAAGTTAGACATGATACACATGGTTTCATATATTCACTTTTATCATCATTCATAAAAGTATTATTGAAAAAACAAACATATGGCCTAAAATAGAGCAAAAAAATAAATGGAAAATGATCAATCAACATCAACTGAAATTGTTAGAGCATATTTAAATGAGCTTAATATTATTTGGGGTTTTTATTTATAATTCAACAAGTTAAAGAAAATACAGATTTACATTATACTAAAAAATCTTATATTTTCTTTATGTTAAAATTTCAAAACAATATTTATTAAATGCCTATGAACTTTCCTATGAAATGATCTGGAAATTTTCAAATATTATTTAAAATAATGTTAATAATTCTAAAATAAGAGTATTTATTAAAATTGATTGAAATAAAATTATTGGAAAAATAAATAAACTTTGTACTTAAAATGGCTCAGCTATTATTATAAATTTGAAGGTATCTGAAAGTATTATATGTACTAGCTAATGGATTTTTGTTAACTAACATCAAGTTGAACATCTGCCTAATAATTCTATATTAATTTTTTTTTAATACTTTCAATCCTATACTTAAAAAAAAATACCATTTATTTTGTTTTTCAACTTGTCCCTTAAAAGTTTAGGACCAAGTATAACTTAGATTTTTCTTCCAATTAATTAATGAAAAACCTTAAATTTTAAGCACAAATTTCATTGAAATAATATGTAATAAATGTGCAATTTTATGAAAAAATGTAAAATAATTTAATTTTGTTCATGAATCCTAATTAATATAATACTATGGTTCATAACAATTATATACAACAATTCAAAAATATGAAAAGGAAATAATTGCATACAAATCAGTGCTCTAATTATGAGTTTAAACATATTTTTAAATACTTTTAAATACTATAAAAAATATTAATATCAATGCTTATTACCTAGTTTGCTGAATTACATGCATACACAACTTAAGAAATGTCTGTCGTATTATTTGATTTGGACATTTAATAAAAATTTTAAGTGGCCACCATCCATCAACACTCATTTGTTGCAGAAACCATTCAGAACCAGATTGTGAAGCACTGAATTGCTTAGTCAACAATTCTGTCCATTGCATTATAGTAGACTAAAAATTTAAAATTTTAACATAATACCATAAAAAAAATAATAAATGATAAATGATAAATAAAAAATACTTACTCGCTCTTTAGCATGTATATACGTTTCTAGAAAAAAAGCTGATGTTAATTTTGTAGCAAGTTCAGCTAGTTCATCCGTATCTTCTAAAGATTGAGGAATGAACGCACATATTTGCCACATAAATCTTAGAAAAAAAATGCAATAAATATTAACCATAATCGCAGTTTGCTAAGTTTTTACATTAAACAACTTACTGAAAATAAGCACTTTCAAATATGTTTTTATCTTGTAAAAATTGTCTATTATCCCTCCAGATCCATCCTTCTAATTCACTACTCAATTTTATTGGTGGGCATATTTCTATATCATTAGAAATATTGTGTTCTTCAATTTCTGGATCCGTTGGTTTAACAAGTTCATAAAACAACATATAGGCACTATTTGTTTTTTCAAAACTCAAGTCCATGTACTTATCTGTTACTGAATCATAGGTTTTACTCTGGAATTAAAAATGTGTTTTACATTTAAATGGCAAATTATGTAAGTCTAAGTATATATTACTGTCATTTCTCCACCAAAGCATTCAGCTGCTAATTGGCTAGCATCAAACAATTTAACTTCTGCATCATTGAATAAATACCATTGATCAGTACTTGGGGTTTGAGACTTATTTGTACGTTCTCGATTTCGTATAAAGCTATAATAATGACCACCATCTGCTGTCCCAGTATGAACTGTGACACCAATAAGTTCATATTGATAATTTTCTTCCAATCGCTCGGTTCCTTTATTTTCATTCATTTCTTTTTCTTCGAGATAATGCTGAGGCATTAAATGTTTTTCAACATACCCAGACATGTCAAGTATCATAGGAAATGAAAAGTGGGTGTTCACTTTTTCTTTCATCATAGTCACCATGTTGAATGTATATCTCATTGTATTAAAACAAAGAATTTGTGGTAACTTCTTAAAACAAGCCCTGGAATTTTAAATACATACAAATTTAATAATATAAAAAATAATGACATTTAAACTTGAATTACCTTTTTTCTGCACGAACTTTCTTTTCACACTGAGAACACGTATACATATTATCTCCATCTAAAGTGTCTTTTAATGTAACTTCATCAAGAGACTCATACAAATTTCTCATATCAGCTACTTGACATCTTACAGTATAAAACTCTTCCAAAGTTCTACTTACATGATCACAATCCTAAATTACATAATTGTATATCAAATTATAACTTATTAAAGATTAGTAACTATTGAATTGTTAATTCAATTTATTTATTTGTCACTACCTTATTATGTATAGGCTATATTTTTACAAGAATATATTTATTATATACAATAAAAAAATTATTTTATCCAGGATTTTGTACAGGACACAAACAAAATGTTTTTAGATATATTTAAAATATTTTATCATCTAAGAAGAAGAAAAATATCTATTTTTCTAAATACGCACAAAATTGATATACCTATAAATAAGTAACTTCATTTACATTTCATTAGACACTATGTTATTTTTGTATATTAATTGTCAGTAATTAAAAAAACTATCATAATCATACTAACCAATGAAACGACATTATTGCTAATAACACCTCCAAATAGCGTTTTAACAAGTGTTTTTAATTCAGGTGTCATCTCTTCTAGCTTGGATACAAGGTCAATAAAAAACTCAGCCATATCCTTCTGCTCACCAGTATTCAAAAGCTGTTGATCCATTGTATAAACTTTGCAGAAGCTACGAGGATTGTAAGTTTTTCTTTCGCTTTCCTGTAATACCATAAAATAATAGTTAATTTTATTAACTATTATTTAAACTAACTAACTAACTAACTAAAATATATAATAATTTATTTATTTTTTACTTCCAAAAAAACCAAAGAGGTCAGATTTAATACAACACAGATGCTAGAGAAGGAATATCAAGGTTTGTTCAGGTAAGAGAGCAGTCATGAAATAGATGATAAATTTCTAATTAGAAGGCTGCAAAGAAAAGATAGCAATTTTTTTTTCGCTCAATGCCTATTAAGTTACTTATTAAATAACAACGTCAGATGACAACTCCATACTCTAAAATCTAGTGCTGTAATCAATAGAGTGTAGACAGGTATTGATAATATTATGCTTTATCCTAGATACTAAGGGATCTCACAAATTGATATGGAGTTTAAAAGTGATGGGGTATAAAATAATCTAAGTCTTAGTTGGTATCTACTTACTAAAGGAAATTTCTAAGGGAATAGTGATGTATAGAAGAACGATTCCTGGAAGGGAACAACATTTTAGGATATATTTTGTTGATGTTTAAAATAAA
>PVMI01065716.1:1547-14094 GCA_008528875.1 Aulacorthum solani | reverse complement strand
ATGAAACACCATTTAAATGTTTAAAGGAACCTCCTTTTTAACTTAACTCTACCAGATAGTCGTAATCTTGAAACTAAGAAATACATTTGTTGTTATATTATGCATTAGACGGGCCGAAAAATTAAAATATGTTATTGTTACGACTCCTTATGTGAGAGACTAGATGTGTTGTCACTTGTCTTTCTAACGTAGTAAATTTCAATTTAGTAAAGCTAATTTTGTTTTATTAGCTTCAATACGAGAGTGACTGATCTATTATCAAAGTTAAAATTATAAAAATTATCTCTAAAGTTTAATAATACATCAATAAATTCAACAATACAAAAGTTTGTCTGCTAAGCTCAAATTTGCTATTTTGTATTTTTAAACATAAACATCAGTACAGTACAATAATATTCAATTTCAGTGTTCTCTCAATAATCCAAGGATTAAATAATTGTATATCATTATAATACTACCATTTTGATTAATATGTTTTATTTTATATTCATATTTTTAGTGGATAAACAAACAAATGGAGTTGGGTCTATACGGAGAGTATGTTCTTTAATAGATTTGTCTTCGAGTACGCCAATTAAAGATTGTCAACCTTATAATACATTCAATGGGAGTGGTAAGTGAATTCAAACTAGTTTTGACTTAATGATGTTATCATACAACAAAGCTAGCTAATAATTTTTATATTGTTAATACTAGGTTCGGATAATTCAAAAACAAATTCTAAAAGTTTTTCAAAAAAGATGGTTGTTAGCAATATGCACAGAAGTAGTTCTGTCAACGTTTTGGATCAAGTATATTAATTAAACATGTTATGTCTAAACATAAATATATGAATTTATTAAATATAATATTTAGAGTGATTCTGAGAGCGATGCCAGTCAATCTACCAATGGTGGAAAGAAAAGCACAACAACTATACGAGTTATGAGACCAACAATATCATCACAAAATAAAATTATTATGAACAAATCAAATCTTTTACGTAGAAGAAGCACAAATTCTTCACAATCTACAAGTAAAATAGTACCCTATAATTATATAAAAACATTATTAAATTATCCTAAATAATTTTCAGCTGCTCTAAATATTATTGGACATAATGAAGATTCTAGTTCAGAAGAATTTTTCACATCTTTACATAATAATAAAACAAATCAAGCCATACATTCCAGAATAAATCCTATTGTACCTAGGTATACATTTACAATCCCTATATTTTGTCTAGATTGACCATTTTTAATTTATTAGTATTAAATTATGTAATACTTATTTAATTATTTGCAGTCGTAACAATTCTTCTTTAACCAGAAGTGTAAGTGAAATGAATCTAAAGAGTCCGTCAATTAAACCATTTGAAAAGTCTAGAATTCGTAGTAATGACTTAACTATGAAAACAAAAATCAGTGGAACAATAGGCCAACAAAAAAACTTAAAGAGTACATTTTTAAATACTATAAGTTTTCATAAAATTATACTTACTGAATTTTTAGATTATTTATCTCTGATGGCTGATCAACTATTTCAAACAACCGACAAAATTTTGGAACACACAAATTGTGTCAATGTCAATGATAGACGTATAACTAAAGCAGATGTTACAGATGTAATGACAAAACTAGAGCAAATTGTTAGTAGTGGCGGTATGTTTGCTCATCAAAATTCAAGAGTAGCACTTAACAGTACTCAACAATATTTAGATGTTCTGATAGATTTGATAAAAAAACGTTTATCACTTGAAGTCATTTAAATCACCAGTTGTCAATATTTTCTGCCTTAAATTCTATTGTTCGCTATACTTAATTTGAATATCTTTAAAAAAAATGGCCATCTAATAACTAACATTATATTTTACAAAAAATAATTTTAACAATAATTAAATTGTCGGGGTGTAAATGCACATTCTATATGTATTATTATACTAGAATATTGTTTGAATTTGTTAGAAATGAAACAATAGCTCTCTAAGTTTTCTTATTGTTTTTTGTTTCATTTTTTTAAATGATGGAATGATAGACCATTAATATTTTTATATAACATAAAAAAACTAACAAAAAATTAGGTCATTTAAAAAAGTTAGTCTTTATTTTTTTTCTAAAAGATTGGAACATTTTACCAAAGAAAAACATAGAAATGATTTTTCACATTTTATTATTGTTTGACTAGTTTTATTAGCTCGAGTTCCTGATTGTTCTTTATCTGTATCAGTCAATATTTGTGATGTGCATGGGGTTCTGAATACTTTTTTTTTGTAGAACATATATTTTAATCAGAGTCTACAATGTAAATAGTTAGATGCCGTCCCAACTAGCTACGATCAAACTGTGTATACATACATTTTTATAATACCATAGTTATTAAACCTAACCTTGTTGGAACTAATAGACTAATTTATATAATCCGTCCAAGTATATATACATATGATATGTCTGTAGAAGGTTTACTGATTTATAGTGGTTTAGTGATGACGCTTACATTACCCCTCACCAATCTTCATGGACACTATATGTAATGAATTATAATCCTGTAATAATTTATTTTATAGTAGAATAATTGTATTGTTGTTAAATAGTTTAGTTAAGTTGAAACTATACGTTTATTTTAAAAATTATATTCTTGTCTTGTTAACCTTTTTTTCTTATTGTTATTTAAATAATTATATTAGTTTAATAATTTTATGTTTCTTTTCTAATTCTAAACGTATTAATTCTATATGTATTACAGACTACAGTATTACAATATATTATGTGCCTTTTATTACAATATATTACTAGTCATGTTAAGTAATAAGGTTTAGTTAAGATAATTAATGCAATACATGCAAGTACTTAACCTTCCATTATGTATTAGTTATTGTTAAAGGTGGAAAAATAATGAGAAGTTGGATATACATATTTTGTTTATTGAAATATTCCATATTTTATATAAAAATATTTAATTATTATTATAGTTATTTTTAACTAAATCCGTCCAAATATCTTTAAATACAATTTTCCAAAAGACGCTCATTATTTTTATTGCATCTTGACTGACCTTATTAGTTATAATCAACGGTATTTATGATATTTATTTATTATTGTCATATAAAATATTTAAATATATACATTATTAAATTGGTTATATACCTTATTATATAAATTCTATTAATCTTTTGTTGTATTTATTTAATTTTTCTAAACAACTTTTGTTTTATATTTTTATCCCTGTATTATTTTATAATCACACGTAATTATTGTGTTTGATGAATATAGGAAAGCACTAAAATATTTCACATTTTGTTTGAAAAACTGCAGTTAACATAATTTTTATTTGATTATGTTTCAAGATTATTAATATCAAGTATGCTAACTTTAAATTAATTATGAATTGTTTAAAAAACAGGTATTTTTTGATTTAATAATTTCCAAATATTATATTATAAGGAATATTATTGTCATTTACAAAAATTAAAAAATGTTGTTAACAAAAAATATAATAACAACTAACCGTGATATGAATAAAAAGACTATTAATAAAAAAAAAGAACATAATGTGTTATTTCTTAGGTATTCTATGTAATAAGTAAATGTATGTAATTATTATAATATGACATAATGTACTAAAACTCTAAATAAAACTGTAATGCACCTCAAAATGAGTGTATTGTATTTTTTTGATGCTTAATAGGGACCTATACATGTATAATGCTTAGTCTCGATACTCAGTACTTTACAATTAGTAACAAGATAACTAACCAATTAAATCAGTCAAGTGTCACTGTAAGAGTTGTAATGCTAGTAATAACTTATATTTAAATATCAATTTTTATCGATACTGATAGACCCGTTATATTATTTAAAATCAGGACTGTGAATTGAATACACTTAATAACCATACATTATGCATGCAATTAGGAGTTCAGAAGTACTAATAAATATGCTGAAACGTAGGTAACATATGTGTGTGCATGAAATAAAATTATACAATTTTAAAAAATACCTATAGACTTCATTAGAAAAATGTAATTTTTGGAAGAATTTATGTAAAATTAACTTATTACCTATATTAAAATATACAAATACTCACACTTTGTGTATTCAACATTTACATAAAGGTATGTTTGAAGTAAAAAGTTCTATTACCTAAATATCTAGCACTATTTAAATATTTAATTAAAAATATTGTACCAACTTTTTAATAAATAACGAGATTGCAAAACTATTTCTTATAAAATGAGGTTACTGCATCAGGCATCTACATGTCTACTTACTATGACAATTAGTTCAGTTGGTAGTGGATAATCAAATGTTAGAAAAAGTGGGCAATTATGCAGCACTTTGCTATACAGTATAGGTCACGAGTGGGTCACTCTAATAGATGGTGTTAAATTTGAATTTAGTGATCCATCATTGTGCACAAAAAATGATTCAGAGCTGAGAACTTGTCAGCTATTATGTCGTATATATTTAATAGCATGTTTCTGATATTGCTTTTATAATTAAAGTGACTCAGTAGTTACTATTACGGTAAGTTGATTTAAAATACAATTGTAAATATTGATCAAATTTGTGACATATCTAAGAATAAACAAATGACAATAATAGCTTGTACTTAAAAATATCTATTATACATTTGTACCTATTAGTAGTGTTCTCTCACACAACACACATACCCGAGTTTCCATGTATGTTCTAAATTCCAACTATTAAATATTATTTATTAACTGAGGATGACAGAGCAAAATTGGTTTCCTTTCTCCGACTCACGCAAAATATAGCAAATTTACGTTTAGCAAAAATAACAATGTCTAGTTTCTAATTTATACATTGTGCGCTAAGGTGTTTAATTAATAATTGACGCTTTCAACAAGGTTATAGTGTACTTAACTGGGTTAACCATTATACCCACAAGAAAGATCCTCATGAACTTTTTAGATTTTGAGTAAAAAAATAAATCTATTATTTTTACAATAATGTGTTATTTAAAAAAAAAAAAATATTGTTAGTAATTTCATAATTAATCTTAGTAGTTAAATTATTGATAAAGTTAGATACCTACTTACATATTTTTATTTTCTTAACTACCCATCAAAAATGTTCAGTATTGTTTTATAAAGTTTTAATACTTTAATAGGTACATTATGGTTTAACATATTTTAGAATATTTTAGTTAAAATTTTTTTAAAGTCTAAAGTTATACGAGCATGTTGCAAATAACTTATGTCTATAGAAATATAAGAAGTTTGGAAAAAGGAAATATTATTAGGTACATTGATAATTTATGCCATAAATGTATTAATTGTTTAAATTTCAAACAGTTACATATTGGGTATAATGTGTATATATATTTATTAAATGATATAAATATTATTAAAATAATTTAAATTCTAGAAGTTTTAATAGTTTACAATTGAACACATTTTCGATCACAACATTTTGGCGCCCCGGGCAGTATTAACTATTGCCCTTCCCCTAAATGCGGCTCTGACCCTATATCTGTGTATTTAATATTATTAGTATGAATTCCTGAATTCACCTATGATCAAATTTTAAGTTCAGAATATTACTTGTGTTGCTATGTTGGCATTTTTACGATGTTTTAATTTTTATAGTAGACCGTCTATTGTGGACGTCTCGTCGTGGTAACGGAGAGTGTGCTAGTATCACCCTGACTGTCCGAGTGCCATCGAGCGGGATTGCGGGAAGGAGACAAAAAAAAAATCTATCTAGAAATTATTAACGACTCGCCGAGAACAGCGAAAAAAAAAACCGCGACGACGTCGATAACGAACAATAGCCGATAAGCGGCGACGGCCGACAAGTGGCGATCAGGCATCAGCTGCTGTTGCTGCTGCGGACGGACGTGCGCGCGGTCTCGATCCGAACGTTATCTGCCGATTCGCAGTATGAGTAGAAGAGAGGAAAAAAAATAACGACGGAACAAAACAAAAACAATGCACCACCACTTGCCGCTGCCGCACCGCCACCGCCGCCACCGCCGCCGCCGACGACGCCGTCGCTGCCTGTTACTCAAGGGCGCATTTGATAACAATGCGAAATCGTCTGCGTTTCTCTCGCACGGTTCCGTCGTCGGCGAATCACACGGTGCCAGTCGGAGAATCGTTTGCCGCGGACCAGAGCCACGACCGTCGCCGCCGACGGCCATCGCGAGGTGCGAACTGAGGTGCCCGAAAGAAAATCGCCGCACCGGAGACGGACACGCGCGTGTTACCGGTTGCCGCCGCGGCGACAGCAACAGCAACAACAACAACAACAACAACGACAACAACTGCAACAGCAGCAGCAACATACTTACGGCGCCCGTGTGGTGGTCGCGAGCTCTTCCGCCGCCACACCCGGTCCGACGGTGATATCCCGTCGCACATCGTTCATACAACATAATCTAACCTCCCCGTGGTTGTCCGGTTACACGTTTACCACTCATATAGTTTGATCGCCAGTAGTTCCGCTCTCACGGAACCGTTTGAATACCACATCCATCTACACAACGTCCATCGGACAACAAGCCGATAGGGAAACGCACTGCCAAAACACAAGGAATATGCCTTCGGTATGGGATCCAAAGGTTTGTAGTACAAGATTGCTTACAACCGTTACTTTAAAAATATTTTGTTTTTGTCACACTTAGCAAAGCCCGTAATGCTAGTTAACATAGTCACACGAATCGCCATCACTTATTTAAGTTGAGTTTTATTGTGGGATATAACATTAAATGCTTTATCTAGCCAGTGACATTATTTAAGTCAAATCCAATCAATTCACCTAAATAGTTATTATTATAAGATAACATATTATTAGCTATTTTATTGATTAAAGCATCTCTCGATTAATAATGTTCGATTTTCTTAAGGAAGTTTTTACTGGAGATATTTTGACCTATTTATTATTATGATATATTTTCTATCGCTGTCTACATAATACGTCCAAAGTTTTGATCATTTTATAAGTGCTCTATTGTGTTGAAGGTAAATCCAATAACTTGAAGAGATGTCTACTTGTCCATGATAGATTGAATATGGATTAAACATGTTTTTGAAAATAAGATATTGAATAAACACAATTTCAGTATCCTAAAATTACTATCTATAAAATAACTTAGTATTTAATTATATGAATGCGCCAAAAATTGATCCTATATTAGGCACAAACCCAAGATTTTCTATATTACCTACTATACCATTTTCTGTTAATTGTTAAGTTTGTGAATTGATGTTATAATGTTTTTGATTGATGGACATACATTATGTCATATTAGAAATCTAATTGAATATTTCTACAGAGTATGTTTTGTTTGTTATTTGCTTTTTAAATTTAGATAGGTACTGTAAATGCAGTATCAGGTATGTTAATGGGCTTGGTACATCTGCCAAAATGTAATTGGTTTCTTATTTAATTTCTACTAGGTAAATAGAATGAGAATATTGACTTAATTATGAATACAGTTTTGTTATGACTATGAGTAACTCATTATTTGCATATGAAAATAAAGTTAATTTTATTATAAAATAATATAAACAATAAATTGAAATAAATCTATTATACTGACTATTATTTACTAGAACTAAATACATGTTTATAATATTAATAATCTGAATTTTTTTCTATCTAAACATTATAGAAGTTTTTCATTTTTACAATGATCTAAAATTTGCAAATTAATAATATAATTGTTCTCAACGACAGTCATAAAAAGAGATTACAACCAAAGATAATTAGTATTAAACTACGATAAAAATTGTTAGTGTTATTTAAATTATGATGTCTTAAGATTTTTGTGTAATGTGTTTTATTTTATAATAATTGTCTATGTAAATAACTCTTATATTTTCCTAGTAAACAATTATAAAATAGTAAAACATGAGTGATAAATTTACTTTTTTTTTTATAGATTCCAAAGTTGAAATTGTATTAAATCAGTCTTTATTATGTTAAAGATCATTTCATTTGTTTATAGGATCACGTAATTTGACATTTAATTTTTTTACAGACTGTCAATGGCCAAAAAATGAATCCAATGTCCAGATATCACCAGGTCGCCAATTGCGATCACATGTTTTTCAATTATGTCCGAATTGTAATCAACCTATTCAAGGTAAGACTGGGCAGCAAAATGTTTGTATGTGTTTGTCTTCCACCCCAACTACAACCAGCGATCCTACTTTTTCTAACCAATCAAAAAAAAGAAACAGAAAAACTTTACAATTACCAGCCACATGTAAACGTCAGCTGTTTGATGAATGTTATGAACAGCCCGAAAGTACGGTGAGTATATCCGATACTCAAAAACTAACAGTGGCTGAGAGTACAGAAAGTGGTGAAAGTTCAAGTACATCTATACAACAGGCGCAACAACAACAACCTGGAGTCAATCAGATGTTGAGAGGTCGACACATATGTCAAGTATGTCTGAAGTCGTTTACAAGTCCATGTAAATTGACACAACATTCTTATTCACATACTGGTGAAAAACCATTTGTGTGCAAACATTGTTCAAAAGCATTTTCGTCAAAATTTAAACTAGTTCGTCATGTATTAATACATTCTGACCAACGTCAATATCATTGTACAATTTGTGATCGAACATTTCATAGGAAAGATCATTTAAAAAATCATGCCAAAGTACATAATCCCATTAAACGAACTTTACAATGTGATCGTCCTGGTTGCTCAAAAGAGTACAGTTCAGTGCTTAGTTACCGTAAACACATAGCTGTACATTCCGTAGAAGAAGGATTCCTTGACTGTAAGATTTGTAGTAAAGTATTTGAATCCAAAGATGAACTCTTGTATCATTTGAAAATACATTCAGGATCAAGGGTAATAAAGACTCCAGCTGATAAGAAATATCGATGCAACTTTTGCGACCGTAGTTTTTACACTGGTAAGGATGTTCGTCGACATATGGTTGTTCATACTGGCCTGCGAGATTTTTTATGTCAATTTTGTCCACAACGATTTGGTCGCAAAGATCATCTTACTCGGCACATAAAAAAGAGTCATAACATCAATGCGAGTAAGAAATCCAAACCAAAAAAACCAACTGAACTGTACAAAAGTAAATCGGTTGAAGCAATTTATCTTGAAACTTGTGGTCAGCCATATAAGTTAGAAAGGAAAGTAGCAGAAACAGTTACTAGTGGAGATTTCATAAAACAAGAAAATTCTTCTACAATGTCAGAAATAGAAATGTTCCATTCGTCTAATATAACTAGTTTTAATTATAGTGAAAATAATAGTGAGACAGTTATTCAAAGTGTTGGATCATCCAGTGAAGTCAATTTACCAGTTATAAGCTATGAACCTCAAACTTCATATCCAGTTGATGAACTAAAAGTATTTGATACAACCTTGACCAACCAACTAGCAGACAATTACGAAGAGTCAACCAACCCTGAAATGCCTGGATTATCTCAATTAATTACTTTGATACCGTCTTCAACCCTAACTAATATAGAGCCTAATCTCTCAGTACTGACAAGTCATGAACCAACTATTTTGCCTACTCAACATGAAGTTGGACATGAGCCAACACAACTTCAAGTTGGTGAATATCTTACATCTTCATCAGAAATACTGTCCGCTCTTTTACGACAAACTTCTGAAACAACAGGTACTACACCGTTACCAGGGTTCAATCAAGTTTTTCATCAACAACAATAATAGTTCCATTAAAAAAACATTATGTATATATTATATACATTTTATCTAGTCAGTCATCCATAGTAGTTCATATACATTTACTTTTTCAGATTATATATTTATTTTAGGTATACAAACCTTATTAAAAATAAATTGTTTTTGACTTAATATATAAAACTACAATTGCGTTTTATACCTTAACTGACTAACTACAGAAACATAATATGTATATATTTTTACATTTAAATATATTAAACACATATGTACACATATTATATTCCTTCATGTCAAATATTTTTGTAGATTAAATAATATCACTGTCAATTGTTAATATGCTTTCTACAACCAATACGTAGTGCAAAGTCAAAAAATATATATTTTATATAATCTAGTCTTCAAACAATGCATACTATGTTAGTGTTATGTTTCAATAGTTTCAGCATGTTATTATTTTTCAGAGAATTGTTAAAATTATTTTATTACATATTATATCTGTTTATATATAATATATATATATAAATACTTCAGTGGTTTTGTTAAATAATTTTATGTTTTATTTATCTTTTGTAATTATGTTTATTTTAATTTACGGATATAAGATTAAGATTGCCGTTGTCAATATTATACCAAACTATGTTCTGAAAAAGAATAACCTGGCCAATAACCCATTTTAGTTTTTTAAATATTGCTTTTATGGGCATGTTATTATTATTATTATTTTTTTTTGGGATAGTAATATTAAAAAAAAGGAAATACTATGTTTTTGTTTTCAGATTGTAAATTTGATTTTATATTTTGTATGTATGTTATAATGGGGACCAAAACCAGTACTCATAAGTTCCTAGTGCTACACATCTAATTGTTGTAAATAACATATAAATAGTAGTGTTATAATGTATGTTATTGCACAATGCTAAAATAAACTTGTTACAACTGTAACTGTAAGTGTTTATAAACATACAGAATATATAAACATGTATTTTTTTATGTATTAATATTTAATAGTGTACCTGCTGTATGTTAATTAAGACAGAACCATAAGATAATTTTTAATTTAATTTGTTTAATCCGTTTGCTAATATTGATTGAGCAGTATATTTTCTTGCCGTGTAAAAAGATCTAAATCTTGTAATTGATATAAGTTACAAAAGTTTTTTTTTACTATTTTGTCTAATGATTTTATACCAAGTTTTTATAAATTTGATACAAAAATAGCAATCTATTTTTATACTATGTGTTATAAATCTGTTATTGGAATTTGTCCTACAGATTATTTGACCTTTAAAAACTAATTTGGTATTGCTGTGAAAGAAATGACCTGTAATTTTGAGCTGTGTCAAATTTTTTAATTAATTCCATGTGTTCATTAACGCTTACAAAACAATATATAAATCATTATTATTTATAATATTAATGTTTACCTAACCTTTATGTTGTTCATAAGAGTACAACCGTTACCGTTGTTACCAAAACTATTTTTATATGTTTACAAATATAATGTTTATGCGTGTTTAATAATAATGTAATAATAATAGTTGGTTAAGAATTTTATTCTCTAATAATTTTCTATGTTTTATTTGTTATTACTTACAAGTTGTGGTAAATCATAGAGCTTATTCATTTTTAAGGTAGTAATTATTATTTTTTTTTTGTTATTTATAGATACTATATTTTGTACTATTAGATGTGTCTTTTTGCGGCCTGTGTAACAACAGTTATTTGGCATTAATCACTTATTTATTGAAGTTATAATTTAAACATTTGTATCAAAGTCTAATTTTTTGAATTGGTACCAGTACAATTACATTATCATTTAGATCATTGCAAAATTATTACCAAAATTGTGACAATATTTATCATCCAGTAATATTTTACTTTTACCTTGTTGTACCAGATGTAACAGTTATTCATTTTTTAAATGCATAAAAGACATGTACCTTATTTTATACATTAATTTGTCTGTAAGATTCATTTTATTGATACAATAAATTACAATTTGTTTTTTTTATAAGTTTAAGTAAAGTGTTTCTGTGATATTATCATTACAATAGTTAAGTACAAATATTATAATTTGTTATGTTTAATGGTTAACAGCTTTGGTTAGAGTTTGATGGTTCATTTATTATTATTATTATTATTATTAATATTATATTATCATTATTTTATCAATATGTATTTTTATTTGATTTATATACACATAAATACTTATGTTTTTTTTTGTAAATATAAACAGAAATTGGTTAAACATTTTATTATTCACAGGGAAATCGTGCAATGCAATCAATACTTAAACCTTTTTTTCAGAAAATATAGTTTTATAATTCCATTGACTATCATTGCTTTTTATTTAAATTTAATGTAAATATATTTCGATGTTTATTAATTTAAAATTTCTTTTATACACTTTTAGGATGACCCAATTTTTAGATTTACCATCTCCTAAATTTAAGTATGCCATTGACTAGATATAATATGGGTACAGTTCTTACAAAAATTCAATATCGTCATAAGTTTAACTGATACTTTTACCAAAAAAAAAAACAATAAATATATACTATATATGTTGTGTAACTATTTACTATGTAACTATGTGACTTTTATCAGTCATTTTAAAATAAAATGCTAATTTACCAGTTTTTAAATTTTTTGAATTGGCCATTATTTTAATTATAACTTTAAAACAATAGACATTATTATTTAAACTTAAAATTGAATAAAAATTGACCAAGATATTTTGGACAAAAAAAGTTTAGATTGCAATACAATACTAAAACAAATTTCATTTGTGATTTGTCAAAATATAATAATTAATCTTTATAGTAGATATTTGTCAGTAATATACTTTTCTACATTTCTCTCTATTTTTAACTAAAAAAAAAGTTTTTAGATTAGAAGTGTAGGTAGCAAAAGAC